>WJEZ01000655.1:0-24824 GCA_009869925.1 Thalassaphorura encarpata
CTACTATGTTTCTAACTATACGAATCGAAACTTAACTCTAAAAGTTGCTACAATATTAAAGAAATCCAACGAGTTTTTATATGAACTTAAATTTTTGTTTGTTGATTTCGTGTGGATGGGTAAACAATTGAAGTTCTATTGGTTACGGATTAAGCAGTAGCCGGGGTGAAACATTTATAAATCCATTAATAAGGATTAAAACGTCTTGAATTTTTATTTTTTACGTGCGTAAAACAAAATATTATCCCCAATATAAAACACGAGTGCAGATTCCAAAGTGTGGAGCAGAATTACATGGATCAATAAATTCTTCCCGTTCGTTTGAACTTTAATTTGTTACTTGCACTTGTACCCTGGCAGGCATGCAGCAGAAGTCAAAGTCAAAACCAGTGATAAGGCGATAAGTGATTATAACTGAGGAAATCAATGAAAATAATATATGAAGCCAATTTGGCTAATGCTAATGCTGTGGCTGTGAGTGAATCTTATCTTATCGCATATAAAACTGTTTTGACATTTTGCACGTCAGTTGTACATGTTATAACGATCTGGCGCAGATTCGTTCAGATTTTGGTCCTGGTTTGATAAATGACAGTAAATTGGAATTTATGCAAATAATTTTATCAAAACGGGGTACTCGGGATCATTTAGCACCCATTTTGCACGCCTTTTGTGACGTGTAACAAGGTGGGAATAAAAATTGCGTCGTTACCACAATTAGTTAGTAATCCAACTAGCTGGGCAGTTCTCTAATACTAATTGCAGTATTAGTCTTGTGACGACGGACGGAGGATTCCATGTGATAAATTCAAAAATTCACCTTTTCTGAAATTGTGTACAGTACAGTTAGTTTGAATTTATTATTCAAATATGGATCACTCAGGGAAATCAATCGTCTGTATCATTTCCGCCGTAAGAATTTCATACATTTCACCAACACTTCGATCATTTTAGACCCGAAACAAACTCTTGAACTAGTTTGCTTTATGTGCGTTTAAAATTTCAGTTCTGGGCGGCGGTGGTCGTTGTTTACACTCTCCTTCATATTTTGAGTATGAACACGGACGATACTGTCTTTGGACATTTTTGTAAAATTGGAACAATGGCTCTGGGTGCAATTCAGTTTTCACTTTCAGGAATGCTCTTGTCTTATGTCCAACGAGTAAGAATTTAAAAAAAATGTCTAGCCCAGATGTTTTGGCAATAATTTATTTTCAAAATTTCGTGTAATTACTGAAGTCAACAATTTAATTGCATATATTTCTGCATATTTCAGCCACAAACTGTATGGACCAAGAAATACTATTGTTTTTACCTCTTGACGGCCGTCGTGACCTCAACCCTTTACCTTGTGTACTACATCTTCAAGGAAGCAGAGGTCGACGAGTATGGGTTACTCTACTGGGGCTTTACGTACTATGACCTGATCATGTACATCGACATTTTTGTCTTTGTCCTGTTCATCGTTTGCTATCCGACACCTAAACCTGGACAAGGACCCATGAGTGCAAACGCTCGAAGAGCACGTAATGTGGATTGGATTGCAAAAAGCGTCGTCCCAGAAAGAGTCATTGCTGGCTACGGACAAAGTCCAGACAAGGCAAAACCAGGAAGAATTGATAACAACAATTTGAGTCAAATCGATAGTGATTTACCTTATTCAAGAATGAGTAATGAATCCATGGCTTAATTAGTCAGAAACGGAAATGTAATTTTGTTGATTCCTTGATTTGGTTGTGAAATAAAAGTATTAAATTAAAAAGCGAATTACTTTTCATGAATTACTACACTCGTCAAGAACTTTTAAATATATTTTTTATAAATCTACGAGTTCATTTTAACTGAAGCAACTTTTCGGTTTTATTACATTACATCCGGATCCGGGCATTCTGAAATTCTGATCCGTTCATTCCGTCAGAGTCTCAACTTGCACAAGTCAAGCTCAAAACCCCGAAAAAAAAATTGGACTGAAAATTGTAGAATCCAGGCGGGCGCAATTTTCAAACTTCATTTGACTTCGACTTGAGGATTTGACTCCTCGGAAAGTTGATTGTCGTGCTGCGCTGCTAATTAAAAAATCCAAAAGTGCCAAAAATCATATAAGTAATTTGCAAGTTACAATTTACTATTGAAATTTTATTGATCTCAACTCCTGCGTGCGTCTTGCTGTGTGCCGAAGGCGGTCAGTGGCCAACATACTTAAAGAAATTCATTTCTGGTCACAAATTGCGTCGCAATCTCAATCTTGTCAAGTTCAAGTTTAAGGTCAAGGTCAAGTGTGCCTTTTACCACCCTGCCCTTGCCCTTCATGCATGGTCCATCACTACTGATTTGACATCTACTACTTGGACTTGGGTGACCAACCCTAGTTTGACCTCTGAAGCTCAAATACTGAACGAATCTAGTCAGTCCTTGTCAAGGACTCCTTGACATTGTTCCTGTTATTTGCTTGCTCTCTTGGAAAAAGTAAGTTGACATTGGCATTAACTAAAATTTTGGCATTTCCTACTTTAAATCCATATTCATTTCTGTGCTTTGGGTTTTTTTATTTCGCAGGAACTCTCTACTTGAGAAACCTGAGGCAGAGAACTAAGGGTAATTTTGACCTTTGACCCTGCTATACCAAATGCCCAAATCAATGCAATCTTAATGTCATAATTGAATCTCACAACTTGCCATAAAAGTATCCGGGTTTAAAGAAATAGTTTCGAAGTGGAAAATTAAAGGAACACAACGTCCAGCTTTAAAAGTATATTATTGACTGCAAGGAAAACTTGAAGAATATTTTTGGAAGCTGAATTTATTCTTAAAGAGGACTCAACATAATTTCATCATCACTGTTCAGCGCCTTCATGGTTTATCCATGTTGAGGTAAGCAATCCAAATATTTATTTATGACATTTCTACAGGAACTCATTAATTCTAACTCTTAAAGTCCAAACACTCCTATTTCAATATTTAATATTATATTATTTTTTAACAATACAATGGGTTATGTAATAGTACAAGAAAATGTTGACTGATCTTCTATTCCGGTCTACGTTATAAGATAAATCGATACTTTGAACTCGTGTTGATAAATTGACATTGACACATATGCAGACTGATACGATGACTATGAGTATGAACAATCTCGTATAATAATTACAATCGCAATATGTTTCTAATCTGGGACATCCTTCAAATGAAATCATATCAGCCGTCGTTGCACATGTTCTTGTGTACGATATTGATTTCATTGGGCAAATTATTAAAGGCTGAGGAGCCGAATATATTCCAGTGCAGTGCAATTAAATTGGTCATCACTCACGTCCTGTTTTCCTAGACAAAAATTAATTAGCAACGCAGCACATGGAAGTGTGACTGACATAATGAGTTTTTATTAGTTAAGTTAATACGGCAGTGGAGCACAGTGCAGTGCAATGGACCACTTTGTTTGCAAGTGGGCAATTTGCATTCAAGTGCACTTTCTGTTTCTGCGATGTGTTGGGATAAAGATCAAACATCTGTGTATGTGATCTGTTAAATCTCATACTCAAATTAATTTCTGTTGGTCTGCCGAGGAATGAGGTTCATTAGGTCGGGGTGCTCTGGTTTTACACTAATATTTCTCTCATCCAACATAGGATGTTAAGATTTTAATAAGACGTCACTAAATAGGAAGTTTTTAATACCAGTGCCTATGTAAAGTGAAAAATTTACGGTTCAGTTGTGTTTGTGCTTTTGTGACATTGAGTCTTAAGTGTCCTGAATTAACCTAATTTGACCACAGTTCTGGCTTGGCATGTTTTCCCTTGTGACACCTTTGGTCCAAGGGACTGGGATTGTAACAAGTGACAAGGTAAAAAATAAATTAATACATTGGCTAGGGATTTTGAATTATTTTTTCCTTTAAGAGGATGAATAATTAACTTCGTGAAATGCTTATTTTCTTAAAAAATGTCTTTAAACCATATTAACTCCTCGGCGTATTAAATTGCTCATAAGCTGTGTAGGTTCATTATACAGTGGTAATTCCATGTGCACATCGTTGTCAACTTATTTAACACCGATTAGTAGGAAAGTTAACAATCACTTTCATTACGAATTGAAAATACTTGCACAAATATTAACTTAAGATCTGACTGTGATCCCGAGTCACAAGAGATCACATTGAGTTTGAGTCTCAAGATCAGTTTATTCAAATTTCAGTTCGTTCTATAATAAAGAAAATTTGAGCCTTCTTAGTTCTTCATCATATCGGGAGTAAAGTACAGTGTTAGTTTAGTTCGTACTTCAAAAAGGTAATTTTAAAACCATTTAACCCGTGCATGTTTTGAATCCAAATATAAAATTGAAAGGAAAAGTAGGAAAAGTTCCAGATAAACTATAACTACGAAATTAGTTCTCATTTTTGTTTCTCACATTGAATAATCTCCGGACTGGAAGACAAAGTGTTGGGAATGTTTACGATTTTTGTGGGTTATTAAATTACTGAATCATGGCAGAATTATCAGCTGAGCAGCCTACTAGTGCAAATTCCTTGCGTGCTCAAATTCACAGACATCCACATTTGCCTTTGCCTCAGATTCATTTACCCCATTTTCATTTGCATCCACATTTACCTCAACTCCATTTGCATGGGAGAAAAGATGAAGTAAGTTGAATTTATCTATTAATCCAACCTAAAAGTTATAATTACGATTTTTTAAATTTTATTTTCAATATGTGTTCCGATGCAAATGTGAAGGAGGCTAGAGTCATAATAAGTTGAAATTTAATTGTCTTGTAGAAAGTGATTTGGTTTTCTTCCATGATTATCAGACTAATTTTCAACCGTTAATTTTCACTGTCAGAGTTCCGTTTATTGGTTCATTTTGCCTCCACTTTTTCTGATTAATTTTTAACCTTGGGTTTATAAATAAAAGGTTGAGTTCGGTACTCAGTTCACTCTTTAGCTTTTGGTGACAAAGTTAAAGAGATGAGACAAAATGCTTTCAATGCAATTTTACACACGTTCTTCCTCGCAAGGGCGTAAAAAATAAATGCAAACAAAAGGGAATGTGTGAATACAAAAGTCATGTATATTCATGAATGGTTTAGTTTGGTTTGGTTTGATTTACACAGAGGATTAGGATTGTTTGTTCTAATTAGTAGTTGCAGCTTTAGCTCTATTTTCCGGGGTTAGTTAGTTAGACTAGTTCGTACTATTACTATTCAGTACGTGAACTCAGGCAAGGATCAATTAGTTATGGAAATCGATAGTTTATTTAGTTTAGTCCAAGCCTTACCTCACTTACACATGTCTCGAATTACTGATCAGTTCGAAAAAGAAAGGAAGAACAAAGGGCTGAGAATAAGAATGACCAAAATGATAAATAAAATTCATCAGCATATTAAATGTGTAATTTTAAATTACAATACAATGAGATTTTAAAGTTATTGGTTTTTAGAGGCTGACTGACTCGTGCTTTCTGGCCAGGTGTATATTAGTTTTAACAAGTGTCGCACACGTAACTTAAGATGGGACACCTTAGATCATAAAATTGTGACATTATTTTGTTCTGAGTTGGTGACGTCATGTGTAAATCGGTTTGTGGGTCAAATTAAATAATTCGTTTGGAGTTCAGTTGAAATGTTTCGTGCTGATAAATTTCTAAGGCTAAATTTAAATATTGAATTCAATGGCCTATTTGACGAACGTCGTTAGTTTTTGAGACTACTAATTTGTGCAGAAAAGGTAAGCTGCTTTTGTTATTTTCTTCAAAAATGTCCCAGCATACTAATTTTTCTATAAAATTGCCAACAAGAAATTTTTTGAGAGCACCGGATGCTAGAACGAAAGATTTTACGGCAAGTGGATGCAAATAGTATTTCTTAAATAAGGCAACAAGTTCGTGCTCAACTTGCCATGTAGTTTTGTAAATTTTACTCTACGAATTTAAGTAGCAGGGAAAAGAAAAGACGTTTTTGCTGACAGTACCTCTCTGCATAGCACAGTCCATTGCACTAGTATATTTTTCTGTGTATATGTGTGTGATCATGCATGAATTTAGTTTCCAATAATAATTAATTCATTTGTATCTCTGAGGGTTGAGGATGAATAATTTACATCATAGTGGAAAATTCCAAGGCAAAAGACAGGAAGACGTTTAGTCAAGTAACACATTTTCTGATAAGGATTTGCGTAGTTGCTGTAAAATTTAGGTTTTAGCTTTAGTCAAAACTTTCATTAAAATTCAAAAAATGTCAAAAATGAGAAAAGTTAAAAGTGAGATTTTTCCTATTCACCATCTCAATATTCCTGTGCCGCAATTAGGAGGCGGGCGTTTGCGATCAAGTGCTAGCACCGCTAGAATGGATAATCTTGGGGTAGTCAATGTAAGTAATTTTGTTTAGGTTATTTCAGAAATTTTCTTTTTGAAATAATTATTAGACCCAGGAAGTTTTTGGCTAGTTCTCTGCTATTATTCTATCCGGCATTTGAATCGAATGTCTTGCCCTGCCCTGCCTTGGGTTGAAGAATTGCCAAAATATGTAAACCATGAGCCAAGACAAAAGTCTTTCATATTTGGCATTGGAATTCTATTCTGCACTGCACATGCCATTAGTCGGGTCTTTACTACGGCGTACCACACGTATCATTTAATTAACCGCATTGCATAAGCATAAGCACAGGCACCGAATTTTAGTTCTTTCTGCTTATGTTCGGAAAGCATGTCACAGTCATCGTCATCGTCTTTCTTATTTGCATCGCATTGTCTTAATCTTACCCTGATTTCAATTCCATTCCCATTTCCTGGGCTAGCCAGGCCCCCATTGCATTGCATAGCACAGCACAGCACTTCGTCAGAATCAGAATTCTATTCTCAGCCAGCGGAGAATAGAAAAAAGAAAATAACATGCAAAGAAACCGGAACGGGTACGCTACGGGTATCTCGAAAAGCCAGAGCCAGAGAGCATTAGGCATGTTTTTGCTAACTTCGTATTTTGTATTTGCATTTGCAAAAAACAAAACTCAGACGGAGGCGGACGTGTCACTTTCGGTCCGTATCCGCGTCCGTGTCATCATTTACCAGTTTATTTATTACATTTGCATTTCCTGATTTTATTTGTGTGACTGATAAGAACGGACTGACTCTGACACGTCATTTAATTCAATTGTTACACATATAGTACATGTGGGTGTGCAATCTTTTGTAACAAGGGGAAGGGAAATCTGACTCGATTTTGTATATTTTATTTGACTTTTTTAGAAAAAATATTTTCTGCCACCGTATTTGTGTTTTAAAATAATTTGCAGCGGTGAGATAAGTTTTTATTTTTCTGGTCAGCAGTTGGACAGTATTTAACGTCAACTAATTTTTGTGAAATTCGCTTTGTTGATTCTTGTTTTGTTCAGTTAATTCAAAGTTCATAATTTGTAATAATTTATACAGTTTTTTCAACCTTGCACTTTTATTTGACTTAATTCGCATTTTTGTGCTTCGACTTGGGACTTTTAGATTCATCAGTTTTTAAAAACACTGAATTTGTTACCCATTGTGAATTTTCCACATTTGCATTGGCACACGAGTGTGGGGATGGATCTATGGATTTCCCAGCTGCCGGTACATCTCAGCCTCAGGGAAATCCTAATCAAATTCAGAATCAGCCGCCGCAGCGTCGAAGAGTTTCTTTTTGGGATTTTTTGGGTTTTGGTGCTGCCAACAGCAATGATGCCCAAGGTCAAGGTCAGGGCCAAGCCCCGTCCCGTTTTTCTTCCTTTTTCAAATTCGCATCTCTCCAAAGACTTCCCATTGGCACGGGTCGAAGAGCGACTGCTTGTCACTTTGAAATTCCAGACATTCGAATCAATTCTGGAGAAGGACCCTTGTCCGAGGATGAGGATGAGGAAGAGGAGAGTCAAGGGTCAACTTCTGATGAGGACGGAAATGAGTCAGGCGATGAAAGAGAAAAAGAAACAGACCCTTCGGCCACAGTTTCAGAAAATGCAACCCTGCTTACGCATTCAGAAGATTCTGAAGAATTTCATGTCAAAACTGGGAAAGGAAGTTCCCACACTGTAGAATGTTTCCCTCTCCTAAAATTACCTCCAAGAAAAACTGAGCGAAGACGGAAAAGTACGACGGATTTGAGTGATGCAACCGCTGTGACCTTTCATACTCATTCTGCTGATTCTTGGAGAAATAGTTGTGCAACGATTGACGTTGAGGCGGCAGGAACAGATAGCATTGAGGGAGATAGACATGTACACGTACATCCGATTAGAGCTCTGTTAACTTTGGAAGATGAAAAATTGTTACGTGCGGTTGGAGACCCAATTGGGGGCGAAGGAACCTCTGGAGGACTTGATGATCCCAAAAGTATTTTAAAATCCCGTGTTCATCGTCCTCGTCTTTTTTCTCATCCAAATGTCAATAGTCGAGGCTTTATTATTCCGGACAATATTCAAACAGCTCCGATTATTCAACATCTTAATCATCACCAACAATTGCAATTGGGGTTGGGAGCCATGAAGTTTTTCTTGCCATATTTTCGAAGAGCATCTCAGAATTTTATTCCAGGGGTTCGTCCACTAAGGCTAAATAGTGTGCAAATTCTTGTGTGCCGTGTTCTAAATTTTGTGGGTTTACGTTTGATTTTTCTAAGGAATTCTGCTCATTCTGTTTCAAATTCTACTAAATCGGTTTGTTCCGCTCGTACGGCGAAATTCCAAATCAATAGTAGTTAACTTGATGCGTGTTGCTTGCATGCTATGCCTACTCATTCATGACTACTGCTTTGTTCCTATTTTGAGAAAAATCATTTTATGAAGAAATCCATTTAATATTGACACGAATAAGTGTCACGCACATATGTAATTCGATGATATTTATAACTTCATTGTCCAACGCAGCCGATTCTTCTCGACATTCGAACTGTTTGTTTAATGAAAATTTTGAAATTAAGAATGTCAAAATAATGTTCGCTTCGAACCTGATTTTATTGCACCAGCGCAGTCGTGCTAATAAAATAATGCTAAGACACAGCTCGTTTTGGATTTAATTAACAGTGTGATTTGACACTTGACCTTTGGGTTTTGATTTATTTTCTGGGTGGCTTTCCTGGGAAGTTAAAGTTGGATTTTACAACGATTGTATTCTAATTTTTCAGCAAGCCCTCACTCGATCTGAATCCATGGTGTCTGTCCAAAACAGAGCTCTCATATCATTCATCGCAGAAGAAAACGTGGCCGGAGTTCTTCATACCCTGGAGACCAAACGTCTGGCCCTTGATGAGAAAGATGAGGTAAAGTCAAGACGACACTCGGTTTTTTAAAATTAATAAGTCATATGCCGTGTATTAAAAATAGTTGATTACTCTTATCTGTATTCCAGTCCGGAAACACGGCTTTGATGTTAGGAGCTCAGAGAGGAAATGTAAGAATCGTCCGTGCCATCATAGAACATGGAGCTGATGTAAACGCCGAAGATGCGGTAATTAATAGAAATGCATATTCTCCTAATATATTTTCATTTAGCTAACTTTCTTTTTATTTCTTCAGGATAATTGGACTCCGTTGCTTTTCGCGTCAAAAGAAGGTCATGAGGAAGTCGTCAGTTGTTTATTGGACAGTGGTGCTGTTGTTGACCACAGGGATATGGTACTCTCACTGCCATTGAATTTTGTGTTATTTAAGACTAAAATGATATTAATTACGTGCTTAATTTTTTAATTAGGGAGGATGGACTTCACTCATGTGGGCTTGTTACAAAGGACGTACAAAATGTGCTCGTCTTCTCATGGAGAAAGGAGCAGATGTGAATGCATATGGAAATTATAATGTTACTTGCCTAGGATGGGCAGCTGGGCGTGGCTACAAGGAAATTGTCAGAGATCTCATTCAGTATGGTGCTAAAGTTAATACGGGGGATAAGGTAAAGGAAAAAAGGAAGCTTACTTGGGGAAATTTTTATATTTTATAATAATCTTGAATTTTATTTTTAGTATGGGACAACTCCTTTAATTTGGGCTTGCAGAAAAGGTGACGTAGAAATTGCAGACATGCTGATTAATGCTGAGGCTAGTGTGGATGCTTGTGGAATGGTATATTAAATTCGTCAAAATGAGCTAAAGTTAATACGGGGGATAAGGTAAAGGAAAAAAGGAAGCTTACTTGGGGAAATTTTTATATTTTATAATAATCTTGAATTTTATTTTTAGTATGGGACAACGCCTTTGATTTGGGCTTGCAGAAAAGGTGACGTAGAAATTGCAGACATGCTGATTAATGCTGAGGCTAGTGTGGATGCTTGTGGAATGGTATATTGAATTCGTCAAAATGAAAATATAACCAATATTTCAAGAAAATTATTATCTTTTGCTTTATACAGACATCATGGACGCCGATTCTGGTTGCAACTGGTGGGAATCACATTGAAGTTGTTAAACTTTTACTTGAGCATAAACCAAATGTGAATGCATTGGATAAGGATGGGTGCTCTGCCTTGACAATTGCCTGTAAAGATGGATTTCATGAAATTGCTGTTGCTCTAATTAACTACGGAGCGTATATCAATATCAGCGTAAGTGAAGACGGTGGTTAAATTATTCTTGCAAAGTTTAATTTGATTTTGATTTAGGATCGTGGTGGATCATCCAACCTGGTTCATGCAGCCAAGGGGGGTCATCGTTCTATTGTAGAAGCTTTACTTAAAAAACATGCAGATGTGGCTAGTCATGGAAAGGTCAGTTCTGTGAAAAATATTTCATATGACACGAAATTTTATTTTAAAAATTTTTATCCCAGGATCGCAAAACAGCATTGTACTGGGCCGTTGAGAAATCTCATGTCGGTGTCGTTAAATTACTCCTTGGGGCAAATCCAGATTTAGAATTGGCAACCAAGGTAAGTTCAAACTTAAGAAAAATTATTTTGAAAGTTCAAAACTTAATTTGTTGTTTTAGGATGGAGACACAGCCCTGATGAAAGCTGTTCGAAATCGAAATGCAGAGCTTGTTGCTCTTCTGATTGAAAGAAGGGCCAAAGTTAACGCAGCAGACAAAAATGGAGACACTTGCCTTCACATTGCAATGAGAGCTAGAGCCAAACAAATTGTTGAATTATTACTTCGAAATCCCGTCCATAGTCAATTGCTTTATATTTTTATTTTTACTTGAAAATATTTTATATTATTTTTAATATGCTAGGATCGCAAAACAGCATTGTACTGGGCCGTTGAGAAATCTCATGTCGGTGTCGTCAAATTACTTCTTGGAGCTAATCCAGATTTGGAATTGGCAACCAAAGTAAGTCCCAGCTTAAGAAAAATTATTTGGAAAGTTTAAAAATGCATTTGTTTTAGGATGGAGACACAGCCCTGATGAAAGCTGTTCGAAATCGAAATGCAGAGCTTGTTGCTCTTCTGATTGAAAGAAGGGCAAAAGTTAACGCAGCAGATAAGAATGGAGACACTTGCCTTCACATTGCAATGAGAGCTAGAGCCAAACAAATTGTTGAATTATTACTTCGAAATCCCGTCCATAGTCAATTGCTTTATCGACCAAATCGCTCTGGAGAAACCCCTTATAATATTGATCGCAGCTCTGCAAAACCAATTTTACCACAGATTTTTGGCCATCGTAAGTTTTTTAGTAATCTTTTATCTACTCTTCGATATAATCTGTTTGATTTATTTAGGTGGACTAAATACGCAGGAAGATGGAGAGAATTTACTAGGCTATAGTTTATACAGCAGTGCTTTGGCAGACATGTTATCAGATCCATCCCTCAATATGCCTATAACCGTTGGACTCTTTGCACGATGGGGAAGTGGAAAATCATTTCTATTGAGCAAACTAAGAGGTAAAATGTTTAAATTAAGATAATTGAGTTAATTGACAAATCAAAATATTTTAATTCACAGAGGAAATGAAGTCTTTCGCTCGGCAATGGGTCAATCCAGTATTTTCCTTTAGTATTCTGACATTTGTGGTTTCGATTTGCGTGGGCTCCATTGTTGGGGTCATTGGGGCCTTGTCTGTGACTGTGACTGAACTTCGATGGGTTGTTGGACTTAGCTTTACTTTTGGTCTCATTTCCCTCGTTCATGCATTCCTATTCATCGTTTGGTTTAGTAGTCAGAGAGCAAAGTAAGTAAAAAAACTATCATCAAGATTTTAATTTTATTTTAATTTTATTTTGTACATTATAGATATGAGTGGTCCTGGTCGAATAGATTATCTCGGTATTTGGCCACAAAAATGGATGCCCTTCGTCTGGTTTGCCAAGTCATATTTTGTCATCCTCCTGGATCACAATTTTCTGATCAAATTCAAGCACAACCAATCAAGTAATAAATTCAGCTAAAATTTTAATTTTATTGGTGAAATTCGTAATATTTGTACGTTTCATGTAGTTTCTACTTTACTGAACAAACAAAAATCTCAAGTACAACGGGTGGGGAAAATTCTGTGGTTCAAATGTTGGGTTCCTTGTACACTTGTTTAGAAAATGATTATGGCAGCATGCCTACAAGACTGTACAGGGCCTTCCGCCCACGACCAGGCTAGTAAACTAAAATAATGATTTAGAAATTGTAAGAATGAATTTTTAATTGTGTTTTTCTTTTTCAGTGAGTTCAACCTCGGACTGGAAATGGCGAAAGCTGTGTTGTATTCCTTATTGTATAATTTTCCTATTTTGTTTTGGCTGTACGCTTCTGGGCACAGTCGTTGTAGTCCTGTCTCACCTTTCGGATTCTATTACAAAAGACAAGTGAGGAATTGGAATTGAGCTTTTATATACGAAGAATTTTTGCTGAACTTTTTATCTCTTTGTATTTTCCAGATTCAGTGCCGTTTATATTCAGGTCGTGATGTACGCTTGTGTGATATTCGTGGGATTACTGATTGTGGCAAATTTGTATACCATAGGACAGGTAAATAAAATAATTTCATATGTTTTCGGAAGTAATGATATTGGTCTTACCAATTATAATTCTGGATATTTTTAGGTTTTCAAAGCCGTAATATTTTCTCATCGAAGACATTTGCAACGGACTGTTTCTAAAATGTATGCTGTAAAAGCAGAAGGATTTCTTCATTCTCTCAAATCAGAAGTGAATCTCATCACCGACATGGTAATCAATTTGCAATTCTGATTTGTGTTTTATGAATAAGTCAAGCTTAATTTAAATATTCTTTTAGGTGAAATGTCTGGACGCCTATACAGGGCGACAAAGTCGAATGGTTGTAATTGTGGATGGACTTGATAGTGGGGAACAAGAAAAAGTATTACAAGTATTAGATGCTGTTCATATTTTATTCAGTGATGCAAAAGCGCCATTTATAATTTTATTGGCTATTGATCCACACATGACAGCTAAGGTGAGTTGGATAATTGAAGTTATTTTGTTGAAATCATTAGGATCTAATAAAAAATTAACTTTCTACATGCTGCTCAATTTTTAATTCTAAAGACGCTAAGTTTTCGGAAGGTAATGCTTACAGAAACCTTGCGAATTCATTTACGCCAATGTCACTCTGATTGATCACCCTTTCAGCTAATTAGAATAACTTAATGAATTTAAATTTTTTCATAGGGAATCGAAATGAACATCAATCCAGTCTTGAACGAATCTAATATTGGAGGACATGACTACTTGAGAAATCTTGTTCATTTACCATTTTTCCTCCAAAATGCTGCACTGAGAAAAGTCAAACAAGTCAAAATGTTGGAGAATAACCTCAAGAAGAAAAATTATGAAGATGATCCAGGGCCACAAATAGTCGTAAGAATAATTTTGATAATTTAGGGATGACTCGTGATACAGCTTAATTTACTTATTAAATTCCCATGTTTAGTTATCAACTCGCAGAGCATCCGTCGAATCTGCCTTTGGAATGGCAATCAGTTTGGAAAGATTTGAAAAACCATCAAAGAAAACTTCTAAACGACATGTCGGATTACTCAAGGTATAAATAGTAGTATATATGAAATGATTATTTTTAATTGGTTTTAATTAATTTTAAGACGAGTGAAAGTATTGCAAGCAGTTTGGCTAGTAATTTGAACAAAGTGACAAGTGGTCCAACTGATTTGAAGAAAATGTTGCTTGGAGATGATTATTTTTCAGACGTCAATCCACGCTCCATGCGACGCCTTATGAATATTATTCATATTACAGGTAAATTGAGAAATACTACTTCAGATCAAATGTGTACGCTTTACCTTGATGATTTTAATTCTCGACTGCTAAATTTTTCAGGACGTTTATTGAAGGCATTCAATATAGATTTCAATTGGTATCATTTATCTACTTGGGTGAATGTAACAGAGCAATGGCCTTATCGACTCTCATGGATGATTCTTTACTGCGAGCAAAATCAGAAGGATTTGGATGATACGCTGTCTCTCAAGACAGTTTGTGAAAGGTGATTTGAATTTTCCTCTTAATTTCCTTAAAAACATGTTTAATTTTTTACTTTTTGGCTTTGTGAATGTTTAGAGTTCGTCCTTTTGTTCCAACGTCAAAGGAAGTTGATATGAATGTTGCATTGGATCGTGACGATAAAAAATTGGACGTGTATTTGGGCCTTCATAAAGGTTCTTTACTTGTGAGTACAATGTATGTCTTCCTTCCATTTACAATCAGTTTGGATCCTCAGCTGAGAAAAGATATCACTGGTGAGGCTAAAAATGGAATAATTTAATTCTCGGAAATTCAGGTTCATTTTTACTTGTTTGTTTTTTTCAGAACTATATCAGCCACTTGACCAACTTTTCAAGCAAAGCCCTGGCTCATTTGCTGCTTCATCCATGCAAACGCCTTCTTCACCATTTAATCATATCTCGTTCCCTCAAAATATTCGCTATAGACAAGTAAGAAACAATTTTGCAAAGCTGTAACAATATAATATAACGCATTTTGTCTTTCAGAACGGCCGAGGAACCACTCTGTCGACCCAATATCCCGGAAGTGGTCCAACTCCACCCATTCCTCAAATTTATCCAGGGATGAATCAAATGTTTCCAGGACTTTGGCCTTTTACTTCTCAGATTCCTCCAGGAATGCTGCAGCAGATGAATGGTGGCAATGGCTTGTCTCACTATGGCCATGTTGGTGCTGCTGGTCATGTGGATAATAATCTCATGGTGCAGTGCAATGATTGATTTATTTATTCATCAAATAAAAAATGCTATAACATTGATTTTTGCACTTTCAGAGAGAACTTAAGAATAAGAAATTGAGTGTAATGACGGTTGATGGAGTTTGTGATCTGATGGGCTCTTTGTCTGGGTTGAGGGGCTCCAATGTGGTCAAATATCAAGAGACAGTTAAAAGAAACAATGTGTGCGGACGTGTTCTCCTGTGTTGTGATTTGAGTGAATTGAAACAGGTTCGAAGAAAATAATAATTTTAGAAAAATCTTGAGTTAATATCCATAATTTTCAATTTAAGGTTTTACAAATGACATTCGGTGATTGGGAAATGTTTAAAAATGCCGTTTTGGCTCTGCGAGAAATGGATCGTGGGGATTCGAACACACCAACTCCCCCAGGGGGCGGATTTCATCGCTCTGAAAGCAAAGCCAATGTTGGGGATGGGAGTGTTCGAATTAATATTACTTCCCCCGATAGGAGCGAAGGTGATAAAATTGCAATACAAAATGAAATGCCAAGTTTATACTAAAATTTCCCTTTTTAGCAACTAAATCTGGAGATACTGCTACAGGCACGGATTCCAAGAAACAATTGAGACCAAATATTCTAGAAAAACAGGTACAGCCACCACATCTTCCACCTACGATTGAAATTACGGCTGCAGAGATTCAACAATTTTCTCACATGGAGGACGGGGGAATTAGTCCTTAGCTTAACTAAATAAAATATTTGTATTTTTCATTTTATTTTATGCGATTACACGAAAAGTTTTATTACACATGCGACGACGGCGCCTTATACTTATCCAATGCTGTGATTGACATATCATTTGTTTTTGTTTTATTCTCTTGCGGTTCACCACTCGACAAGTTAAAGATTGACAGGCAGAATGATTCGATTGATGAATATGTCATGTCACGTCACGAATTTACGTCTTTGATTTAATTCAAATCAGAAATTTAAAGTTTAGGGCGGCAAGGGATAATGGAGAATTTTAGATTTATTTTAAAATGCCGGTTGAGGCAGAATTTTGATCAACTTTTTTCTAAAATTTCAGGTCACAATGGAAGAGCAGATGATTTGTGGTGCACTGGAATTGTTGAATGATGATGCGAGAGACGATGCCCGCAAAGGAGAAGACTCACCCTCAAGTCTCAGTCCAATCAATTCTGAACCTGGTAAATAGTTTTTGCAAGTATTAATTGAAACACTTGTAAATATTTTGTTTTGTTTTGTTTTGTGCAGAACCTATGGAAAATTCTCGTAAAAGTTCAAAGGTAGGACAAGGTAGTTTTGTGGACCAGAATGAAACGGATGTTCTTTATGTGATGGGAACTTCATTGAATCTCACGGCTGAGCTCCCAGACTCTCCTTCTGTTCTGAGAAAACTCGGAGATTATAGCGTTTTGAATGAACAAGGTCAAGGGCCAAATTTTAGTTCAAGGACTTCAATCCCAAGAGTAAGGACGGAATCTGAGCTCATCCCAATTCCACAATCTCGGCAGCAGCAGCAAAGATCTACAGTGTCAGCTTCACCTCAAAGCAAAAGTTTAGAATCTCCAGGAAAAAAATTCTTCAGAGGTTTCAGCAGCAGTATTAAATCTCGAGATGGGAATTCAAATGCAAATGCGACTTCGGCTGTACAAATCGTACCAGGACCAGGTGGACTTCGTCGTGAAGGAAGTCTAAAGGAAACGACTGGACGAAGAGTTGTGATGAATCCAAAATCTCCTGGAATGGGCTATGAAGGAAGAAGAAGTAGTGGAAGGAGAAATTCAAAGAAAAGAACATCAAACGCATCACGCTTCATCTGCACCAGCTGGTGCTGGAATTATCTTAGGAGATTCTTCGACAGAATCTTCAAGTGACGAAAGTCAAAAGGCACTTATTCAACGCACAGCCGTTGCTGCTTTGGCTCATGTTAAAAAGGTATTTGGACAGGCATTGTGAATTTTTAGACTGATTTTTAAAAATTTAATTGATTTCTTAGGTTTCTACAACCAAAGCTCCGTCTTCACCGAAGAAACGACTCTCAAAAGAAGAATCTTCAGTCCAAGGGCGTTTCTCCAAAATTAAATCCAGTTTTTTTGGCCAATCTAAAGACGAGTCGCAGTCGCAGCAGCAGCAGAATTCAAAGCGAGATCGTCATCGTCATCGTGAAGATGTTGAATTTTACGTTGGGAGCAGCAGACCGGGCACAAGTCGAGATCAAGACTACGCGTATCATCACACGACTCAAACTGAAGAATCTTCAGCTGAACCAGGAGTTTATTTTCGTGAGCCTTATTCAAAATATCAATCAGCTGCTGCACAAGCTGGAATCCCTTGGACCCAGTACAGGGCACCTACCCCTCTGCCCCCATTCGGGACAGAAGAATATTATCGTGTCATAAAATCCTCAAATCCATCTCCTACGACAAGCAATGAGTCTGAATTGGGGTCGACGCCAGAGGAATTGTCCTCTGGAGAAAATTTGTTTTTACCTGGACCACCAGATTTACCTGAATCTCCTTATCCAAGACGTAGCACTGGACCTGCGCCTGCACCTCCAGTTCCAAATTTTGTTTCTAATTTATCATCAGCAGCTGGATTCGTTCCATTCCAAAGTCCAATTCCAACAAGAGCTAACATTGGAGGTGGTAGACCCACGGAATTACCTGTCACAAGTTTACAAAATTCGAACACAAATCGAGTTCCTTCGTCTGCGCATACGCATGTGCATGCGCATGGGCGAAGACTTCATGGAAGAATGTTTGCCTCCTCTGGGGAAGATACAAGGGAAGGGCATGGCCATGGCCACGAAATAAGTTTCCTTCCAAACTCTCGTCATTCGACTGTCGTGGCACCTCAGCCTGGACGTCTCGTCAAGAATTCTCTCATGAAATCTGATCCAGTTTTATCTTGTAGTTCTTGTAAGACCCTAGATGACTCAGAGGTCACGGCAGCTACAGCAACAGCAACAGGAGTTGAAATTCATGAATGTGCAAATACAAATACGACTGGAGCTACCTTGTCACAAATTCGGGCACAAATGAATGCACAATTTGAAGAGGAGAAAATCCGGAGTAGACAACAAAGCATTAGCATTGCAAATGATGACGATGCAAATCAAAACCAGAACGATCCAGATGCAAATGACGTAGATTCTTCTCCGATTTCTCCTTTGACTCGTCAACAAGCCTTAGATCAAAATAGCAGCAGGGAAAATACTCCGGCCAAACAAATCTGATTGTTAAAATATTTTAAAAAACCATGTCATGTAATGTAATTTTATCCAATCCCACCTTTCCGTTCCGTTTTAGTTGTACAAGTAATAAAATCAAATGAATGTTTTAAATGCTCGCTGAATATTTATTCACATATAAAGTATTCTTAAACTTAAATTTTATGTTATCCATTCATCGTACTTGCTTCCATTGATCACATCACATTTAGTAGTAGTATTACTGGTCTGATTATCCTAATAGAGGTTTTCTTTCCTTTTTTTAATCCGAATCTTCATCAGTCGTGGACGCAAGGGACAGTGACCCTTCATCATCATCATCATCTTCATCAGATGACACAAGAAATTCAACTGGACCTTCATCCCCATCATCTTCATCTTGACTTGATGTCACTTCATCCCCCAACTCATTCCCAGGGAGTAATTCGTCCAGAATTCGATCTAAAATCAAAATATTAATAATCTTAGCATCAGAGAGGTCAAAGGTGAACTTACCCAGATCTTCCTGATCATCATCATCGTCTTCATCATCATCATTTTCTTCATCTCCATCTGAATCCCTAGATTGCAAATCATCATCTTCTTCATCAACTTGTTCATCTTCCCCATAGCGGGATCTCCCAACTTCATAATAACGAATGCAAGAATCACTCGTTGAGTCACCAGCCCCATGATTTTCAACAAGGGCAATTTGAAGGTCATTCGGTGAAGTAGCCAGACTCAGAATTGACCTGAAGGTAAAAAGAATGAACCAATAAATTTTTATTTTAATTTTTAATTCGTTTTGTACCTTACCTTTTCAATTCAATAGTTCCAATTGATGAGTAATCCCCAGCATCTAAGGTCACAAAACTTGTGTCACCAGTTTTGAACCCATCCGTTGTTTCTCTTGAGGATTTAATTCCATAAATCACATTTCCATCATTCGTAAATGTCAACCAACTTTGATCTGCGGCTCGAACCGTCTTGAGCAGCTTGAAAGTTCTTACATCCCATACTTCTGAATTACATATGATTTCCAGCCCATTGGGATGAAATACTCCATTAATATTTTCATTTAGTTTATCAAATTTATGAATTTCTTTCCCAGCATTCACATCCCAAAGGACTCCATCTGACAAGACTAGGCTATCCGTGGGATCAAGCGTCGCTCGATTTTTTATGTATTGATTAGACATCCTTGGCTCAAAACTTTGGACTCTTTTCCCGGACTCAACGTCATACATGAATGCATGGTCCATGCTCGTGGCTATGACTTTGTCTTGAGTCAATTTACTAAATTCAACATATTCTTCTTTTTCAAATTCCATAGCTTTGTCAAATAAGGATTCTGTTTTCCAAAGAACAGAGATAGGGCGACGCCATAGGCTAGAGGTCAACAATAAATTTCCTTTACGATTTGGCTCTACGTTATAAATCTCAGCTTCATGGCATGCATAAGTTCCATCTTCAACTCCGGTCACGTTGTTAAAGAGTTTGACCTCCCCGTGGTTAGTTCCAACGATGATCCATTGGTAACAGGGAGAAAAGGCACAGCATGTAAAATTATCATCGGGTTCGGATCGAATTACCCTAAAAGATCAAATAATGTAAAATTAATAATTCCTTCCAAAATAAAATACCCGGGTATTATATTATTTACCTGAATGGCTTGAATTTTGAATACACGAGTTTTCTATCCGTCGCAGTTCCACCACACCAACCTATTCTTCCAAATCGAGCTGTAAAACTAGCCGTAGATGGTCTTGACTTTGGTGCTGGACATTTGTGTGGGACAACCAGGTCAAAGGTCGGACATGCTGCCATGGGTGTTTTGCAAAGGGCATGCTGATTCGTCAAATATTCCTTTACGATTGAGTCTAAGGTCACAGGGGGATGAGAATTGTGGTTGTGGGGATGATTATCACCCCCTGACTTTAAACTCATGTAGATTTTTCCACCAGTTCTTCTTCCACATGCTGAAGGGGCAGCTGCAGATGGGGTCAGACAAGTGTCGCTGTTACTATTCGTTGATCCAGAAGGGGTCGTGGGGTCAGCTGAGGTCAATGCAGGAGTGGACGTACCAGGCAATGGATCTAATTTGGCTTCTGCCACGAGTGCAGCTGCTGCAGCATTCAACCCTTTACTTGCCAAATGCTCATGAATTAATTGCAACAGTTGTTTTTCATTGTATTGAATCCTAGTTTGAGAAATCAGGTCTGATTTGTGAATTGCGACGACGGATAAGTCATATTCCACTCCTAACATTTTTCCATAGACTAATTTTACAATTTCTAATGCATATTTTTGGAATAAGACGTGATCATGGCGTTTTTCTTGTAACACGGGTTCACGCATCAACATTTGAAGGACTCCATTTCTCATCAGGGGTAATTGCTCTAGGACTTGACAAATTGGCTTGTAGCGAGCCA
Organism: Thalassaphorura encarpata; assembly: GCA_009869925.1. Taxonomy (NCBI): domain Eukaryota; kingdom Metazoa; phylum Arthropoda; class Collembola; order Poduromorpha; family Onychiuridae; genus Thalassaphorura; species Thalassaphorura encarpata. The sequence goes on from WJEZ01000655.1 coordinate 20,762, forward strand.
AGCCAGCCAAACACCAACATGCCAAGGCACGCAAAGAATCTGCATCTGTGATTGGAGTTTTAACATGGAGTAGTCGAGTCAAAATTAAAATTCCATTGTTGACTCGAACACATTCCCACATTCGAGACAAAAGTTCTTCTGCAGTACGGAATGATGATTTTGTGGGTCGAATTGGAGTTCTTGGTGTTAAAAATGTTTGTTGTGGGGCTTCAATCCCAGGCTAAAGGTAAAAGGTCACATTGTAAGCAAAATAAAGGCTAAGCATATTTTTATTTTTTACTTACCCGATTCAACGACCCACAAACACAATTTCCAATCACGACAAGGGCTGCTCTCTGGACTTCTGGGTCAGTGATGACCTCTCCTTCAGCCGCTGACAGAATAATGCTTAGCCCATAAGCCAAATTATTGCTTCCTAGCAAAGTGAATCTTTCCGTAAGCTGGAGTTGGACCCGAGGGAACAGACAACAAATTGCTAAGACTTCCAAAACGGACTTGACAGTTTCTGATCTTCCAGAATAATTCCAATCGTAGGCCAAAGCAATGACTTGCATTAGGAGTTGAAGTCCACCCATTTTTAAAAACTTTTCAACTGGGTGCCAACGACCCCATAAGGGGAGGAGCTCTAGGGCTAAATCATTCAATTCTCTTAGGCGATCTTCATCTAATTTCAATGGCTACAAAAAAAATCAAAAAATCAATACTAGGATTAGTTCAATTACAAAAATATTTACCTTGTAATATGGAATTCCCACAATTGTTGCCCCTGATACATCCCCACCATTTCCTCTAACTTGTTGCATTCTCCTCAATTTTTCCGCAAGAAATCCGAGATGACATTCAAAATAGCGCTTCAAGTTAAAACTAACTTGTCGCACAGCTTGGCGCGTAATGTGTTGATCCTCCTCAGAGGTTTTTAAATCTTCTTGGAGGAAATTCGGCTGCGTTCCAATTACATTTAATATTCTTCTTAGCCCATCTTGTGTGTCAAAAAGTTCCAACATGACTCGAAATGGGTAAACAACACCAAAAAACATGATGGCGTGATTTTTTCCAGAATTATGTGAACATTCCATGAGCCACATCACATAGCTAGGCAAAAATTAACATAAAATTAAATAACCTAGAGTCTCAATTTAATTAGTTTTTTTTAAAATTACCTGACTAGACTGCATAAAACAGATTTTGACATTAGACACACTTTTTCCATGGCATCTTCCGCATACGCTATGTAGTAAAGACTGAGGGAAACTCCGGTGGCAGCTATGCTAGGACGTGGCACTTCCAACATTTTCTAAACGAAATAAAAAATTAATGTTTATGGAAAGGCTAGACTTAAAAATAAACAATCATTACCTGAAGTCCACCACAGTTTATAAATTCTAGAGCAAATTTCTTGTGACACAAAAGTGCACTCAAATATTTGATAGCCTCAAAAGTCAGGCGAGTGTCCTTGGTTTTTTTCGTATCCAAATAATTGAGAATAAGTTGCACTGCATTCTTTTCAAATGCAAAGCTGAGCATCTGAAAAGACAAAAACTTTTATTAAAGTTACGAATGCATGAATATTACTATGTATTCAATTTTTAGTTAAGCTACCTCTTGATATTCTCCCAATGGGGCCAAATAACGAAGAGTAAAAATTTGTCTAGTAGCCAAAGTAATGGGGAAAACTTTCCAAGTGCCAATAATGTTACTTTCCATGACTGCCCAAGAACTACTGCTGCATTCTTGGGATGCTCGTACGACAGGTGCAATAGGAGTTTCAACTTCTGCTGTTGGGGTCAAAGGTTCGTCAAATTGAAATCCTCCAGATAATATTGGATCAGAAATAAGCAACTGGAATCCAATTTAGCTTTTAGCCCATACATGGTACATGAAAAACTGAGTAGTTTTAAAAATGTCAACTTACCTTCAGTAACATTTGGAAATAATTCAACTTCGTCGCTCAAATCCATTCGAATTCGTTTTCTTATTTCAGGGGTAGGAGCGGGCCTTTTTCTCTTGTTAGAATTAGAATTAGTATTATTCGTGGATGTTGGCGTTGAAGAAGTAGTAGAATTAGGATTGGTCGGTGTGCTAAATTGCGCAAAGGGCCTGTGGAAAGTTTTCAACAATTCTTCCTGTAAACTTCGCAGCCGAGTCAGCATGAGGGGAACCAAGTGCATATTTTTCTCTCTAATAAGTAAAGAGAAAAATGCAAATGTCAATAAATCATTAAATAAACCATAAATAAAATAAACTCACTTAAATCTGGAAGCGACATCCGGTAACTCCATTGAGGCTCCAAGGAGTCCTAGCGAATAACTACGAAGTGGTTCAGGTCCATCTTCAGCCCATGCAAAGAGTCTTAGAATTAGTCCTTCCGTTTCCTAAAAATCAGACAACAGAAAAGATTGTAAAATTGATAGGTCAATTAAACTATAACATTATTTATATTACTATTATTAAACTTGCCAGTTGCAGTACCTGATACACGACTGAAGTTTCTAGCCCCGGGAGGATATCCACGAATAACCTAGCTGCAGCCGTGTTCACAGCCACGTTATTACTTCCCCAAGATTCCCTCAAGTAATCATGAACGAGTTTAGTCATGAATGGTTCCTTTTTAAACAAAACTTTGAGTGAATGTCCAAAAGCGCACGTTGGATGAGTACGGCAAGGATGTCGGTCGTCAAATGGGTCTGGATCAAGTTTAATGTACTCATCCGTCTCAGCCTCAATAATTTCCGCCAGTCTAAACCAAAAAAAATCGGTTATTACCATAAGGTTCAAAATTTAAGTAAATATATAAAATTAACCTAGTGAGGTAAGGGACAGGGTTAAATTCTGGAGTCTCCAAATGTTCTTCCCAATGCCTGAGGACTTGGCCGACTTCCTTTGTCTCCATGAGTAAATTATCCACGGCCACAGGGACCACATCCTCGGTTTCAGCCTCAATTCCAGCGCTCAAGGACTCTCCTTCTGTTTCTACTTCAGCTTCCGGTTCTGCCAATGGCTAATTACTTTGGCCGGTTCGACAATATCCAATATTACACTCAAATTCCTTTTAAATTTGACGTTTTAAGATTCAATAGAGCAAGACAAGGTCAAGGTCAGCTCGCAGTCACGTCTCATATGCTCTCGTCTGGTTTAATCAGAGTCTTGAGTAAAATTACTCACGAGGAAAAGTTAAATGAAACAAGTGCGTTCCACGACTATTTGAATTTTCCCTCTTCTGTCTTTTGTTCAAGTCGCTCCAAGTAGTACACAAGGGTCGTTCATGCATAGCGAGTTTCATTTTCACTTTCACTTATCCACTTTCGCTTTTCTTCGAAAAAAATTACAAATATAAAAATTAATTAATACGCTGCTGTAAAAATAAATATTTGATTCGTAAAACGGTTGTATTTTTGTAACTATAACTAAAAAAAAACTAATGAATAAACATGAATACTACTTTATTTGACAAATTGGTTAGGAAGAATTCTGAATTTTATAATGACTTTTTAACAGTACCGTCGCAACAATGAGTTCAGGTGAGCCGAAATCTCAGGGCCGAGGAACAAGGGGCCCTGACGCCAATCATTAAGCACAAGATAAAATTGTCTTTCTGACAAACCAATCGCATTGGTTATTGGTTGGTTATTATGATGTTCTCAAAATGGAAAAAGGCCCGTAATTGATTACAAAAATTATTCTCATTAAGTCCTTTTTTAATTACATTTGTATAGAGTTTTCAATATTTCAATGCATTGCATTTCATGAATTTAGCCATTTTTGTGTAATTGGCATAGCGGAACTAAAAAAGGCGCGAATTGACGAGGCATTGAATTTATGAATTTCGCGGGTGTGAACAAAGAAAGTAACGGTGCGTCAGGGGTGGTGCCATAGAGTATTACAAAAGGCGGGAATTGATGTGGCATTGAATTTTTGAATTTCACGGGTGTGAACAAAGAAAGTAATGGTGCGTCAGGGGTGGTGACATAGAGGTTTGAAATCTCTATGGCAGGAACATTGGAACTCTATCATAATTTAAGGATCATTTTAAGGATATTTTTATCTTGTGGAAAACGTATTTCTG
>WJEZ01000656.1:0-24809 GCA_009869925.1 Thalassaphorura encarpata
AAATGAGGTCTACTTGCCCAGTCCCTAGAGTAAAATAAATTTCATAATACTCACAGCAGCCGCTTTGACCCAAGCTGGAACAATTTCTGAAGCTGTTTCTTCCCTCACAGCGATATACATATATGGAACGTAGCTCATGAAATAAATAATTCCAGCACATGCAGCAGCAATTTTGGCCTTTGAATACAAAACGCTGACAAGGAATGAATACATAATAATCGAAATTGCAAAGACTTCAATCGTCAGAAACACAATCCATTCGTTGCTATAAGTCAAGACTTTCCCAAATTTCAACATCAATGTTAAAATTCCGACGGTCACTGTCATTTGAGCAAAAGCTGTTATAAACCAAGCAATCCAGTGAACTGCATTCTTCAGCCCCATCATCTTCATTACCTAATTATCATGAAGAATTTGTCAAACGGACATACTTAGTAAAGTAGAATCCAAGGAAAAAATATTAAAAACTCAAACTACTTACTTCCTTTAAACGCTGTTCTTTCTCGTGCACAATATGCTGGACCAACATTGCAACCGAGTAAACCCAAGAGATCGTCAGACACTTAAAGATTAAAAAACAAACATGAAATTAATACGACATTAACAAAATGAAGTAAGCTTCATTACCAGTGGCATCATGTGCTGAATCATGAATAAAAAAGTCATCATTTAAATAGCATGGATAAGGAAATTGGTGTAGATACGATCCTGGATTCGTAACATTTTTCTCAGAATATAAATTGACCATAGCTCGCTCAAGAATATCCTGAACCCAAACGAAACCAAATTGATAATAGACATAGCCAGAGCGCCTGGGTCCAGGAAACCAGAATCTGCTCCTGATTCTGGTTGTATCACCACTGAACGTAGCATTTTGACGTATTTTATAAATCATATGATTTGGCAATGACCCATCATCATTCATTTGGAATACTACACCTAAAAATGACGATAAAAATACGGGTTTGTAGTATTACAAACTAAATGTACAGAACTCATTGAAACCAACCCGCAAGAACAGTAACATTGTCAAAATACGCCTTATGTTTGAAGTAGTCCAGCAATTCATCTTCAGTAGGAAATCCTCGAAATAGATTGAAACTCAATCCTTTCATAAGTTGTGTCCAGCTACAAGCAGCACGAGATATTGCGTCCAAATCGGCTATAAATTTATCCTGAGAAATCATGAAAGAAAACCCAATAAGTCATCAAATCTTTTAAGGGAAATTCATACTCAAGGGTTTACTTCAACTCACTCGATTTACCACTTCACCATCTTCCAGAAAATCTTGGACTGCAGGTTCAATGTTCAAAAATCCTTGGAGTGGTGATTCTTTTAGATCCTCGCGAATCAGCTTCAGCATGACGAGGTTAGACTCAGTTGAATTTTCCATAAGATATGCTTTCATTTCAGCCCCGACTTGCACCATTCTTTCAGCATATTGATTGAGTTTATCAAAAAGGACAAATGTTTGATTTGCCTATTAAATATGAAAAAGGGTGAGCCTTTAAAATAATTTCACACAGCTGGTCAAATCAGTCAGCAAGCCAACCTGTTCAATTATTTTATCAGCATGGGTCCCTGTTGGAGCAAATAGCACCTTTGGATTGTTGTACAGAACGTGGATAAGCAGTTCGACCTTTTCCATTTGATTCTTAGAAAGTCCCATGTCTTTTAATGAATGGACTTCCTCCTCTTAAAGAATTAAAACAAATTCAAAAATGTTACTGGACAATTAATCAGCATTTATACCTTTGTATTTGTACTCTTTGGCACAAACTGTCTTCTGCATTGCTTTCCATATGCGAGAGAATGAATTAGGAATGAAATTCTGTCATAAAAAAGCGAATTTAGTTTTGGTAGCCCTTTTTCTTAAAGAGAAAATTATTTTACTTGTGTCTGTTTCGTTTTTATCGTATCATTCCCAGAACGTGTCGTATTGAAGTTGTTTAATTTTGAATCTGAGTTGGTTGCAGAAGATGGCATTTTGACTCCAGAATCATGACCTGAAACTCCAACATCTACAGCATCGTTTGTGTTGAATTTTTCTTTGTCTTGCTGATTATCGCCATTGCAATGATCTTGCGGAAGAGATTCAGCTAATTTCCCTAATGCTCGAACCGTTTTCTTAAAAGTCATGAATATTTTCAAATCTTTGGCCAACTTTTGTGTCCTTAGCCGTGCAGTAGTAAAGTTCCATTTTCCATCCCGCAGCTATAGTAAAAAAATTCAAATGTATTCTTTACCGAATTTCTGAAATTCGTTACGTTTTTAGAATTCATTTGTTGACATACCGGTTGAGATATTCTAGTTGCATTTATCTGATGCGATATAAAAGCATGGAGCTTTGCTCTTTTCTCGGGCGTCAAAGAGCAAATCTGATGTCCGAGAAGCGACAATTTCTTAGCACAGTTGGAGTTGAGATCAGATTTATTGCATGAGATCATTTGGGATAAAAATCGACTAGAACAAGAACTGCTTGATGACAACAAGGCTGGGTTCAGCATGATCACCTGCGGATAAAAGTCACAATTGAATTAAATCTAAGACTGAAAAATTTTAAAACTGCAAAAACTAGTTTTTGGCTAGACTTACTTTGAGTAACATTGCAACTCCTTCGATTGATTCATCAACAGAAGCATTTTGATTGATTCTCTGAGTAAATGAATCAATTAAATGTGGATCCATCAACAGGTTGTAAATTAATCCTTGACCTGGCCCATTCATAATTTCCAAAGACTCTTCCACATCTCGCTTGGTTAAATGAAGCTTGCCATGATTGCTACCGCTGTTTTCTTTCGTGATGAGATTAGTTGACGTAGCATTTGCATAGGGATAGGGAACTGCATTGCCACCACTTGCGCTGTTAGTGGTGAAATTGAGGAAGCGAGAATTTGCAAAAATCAATGCAAAAACAAAGCTTTTGTTAATTGCAGCTTCGTTGATTAGATAAGTTGTTGCCTCCTTGTCAAGGGAAATATTCCGGACTAGAAAATCCGTTGTCTTATTAGGTTCATCGACCAAGTCCTTCATTTTCCATTCTGTTTAAAAATTATTACTAACGTCAACCCTATTCCGGTTTAAACAAAAACAATTTTGGTTTGTCGAGTCTTACGAATGGATTCGTCCTGTATGCTGTTCTTGAGTAAAACTGGATCTTCCACAAAGCCTTTATATATTCCAGGGATTTCACCAAGTTCAATAAGAGAAAACTCAGGTTGAAAAAAATTGTTGTTTTCCCCGACAGAATTTAATTGTACAAGGAAGTCCTCAATGCTAAAAAATCATGACATCCGTGACAAGTTGAAATATGGTATAAAATTTAGACTAATTTTGCGATCAGACAACAGCGCTTACGTGGCATTTGGAAAAGTATTAAATCCGTAAGGGTCCACCGTGTCCCGATCACAAAAGGCTAAAACGGAAAAAATGCAACTAATTTCTCTCTCGTCTTTAAATGGAAATGGACGACTTACCTTGCATGACTCCGATCAAACCAGATGAAGGCAACGGCCAGGCATTGAAATGTTCTACGAGTAAGAAAAAAGTAATCACAGTTATTTGAGTATGCGTGCTATTAAACCTTGGTAATATTTTTGAAGTTACTTTCCTTAGCTTAGTAAGCTACGTAACTTTTTGTTAAGTAATTACAGTAGTTTTGCTCTTACCAACTGGATATTTTTGTTCAGGTTGTCGTCGTCGAATCCCAATTAGGATGACGAATAGTGCAAGCGGAATTAAAACCTCAAATATCACCATCACCTGTGAAATGAACACATCCATGCACATAAAATTGTATTTAATTGTATGTCGATCTGTCTGTCCAAAGCAGGTTCTCCTCCGAGACTGAGACTGCTGGACACATTTTCATAAATGATAGCTTAAGATGTTAAAAATATTCGGCGAACGGTCGATATCCATGTGGTATGACGATTTAGCCTACCCAGGGGCCCTGAATTGTTTATGACCATTACACCGGGCGGGTGTATTTTGTATTCACTCATGTTTTATTCAATGGGCCAATTTAGACGCTTCAACTTTTTATTAACTATTTATTTTATTAGTTGGGCAAATATTGAAGCTCAGGACAGGATGTTGTTATGCATTAACTAATTCACAATTAATTCAATATAATCCTTGGTCCAATACAAGCCGCTAATATCCGCCTAATTTTTCTGATTCCGTGAATATAGGAATTTCCAAAATCGGACGAAGCGTTGTGGAAATATTAACAAAACATTCGATGGAAATGGCATAACATGGCTTGGACCGACCTATCGCTAAGGTCTATGGTTATGAATGGCCAGGAATTTACTACTGACCCCGGAAATGAAAACTACGTTACAACTTTTACCGTTTTAATCCCCATTCATTCAACTCGTAGTAAACGTAGTAAAATTCCTGGAAATGAAAGGGATTGCGTTGGAATGCAAAATACAACCCTTGGCTAATTGGATTAATTCATTCATATTCAATGCACTCATGTATGCTATGCTTATGCCAGCATGCTCCCTTTATATTTTCCCTATTTGATGTTTTTTATCTGTTTTTTTTTTCATTTTTGCTATGAGCTGTTCAGAGCTCGCTCGTTTTCTAAATGGTCTCTTTAGACTCGTTTTAAATAATGAAAATCAAATGGCATTAGTCCTTAACGTTATGCTGGAGTAAATTAGACATAAGTGTATGTAATGTATGACGTTCACCGGTTTTCGTTTCTTCAGTGTGAAAATTCTTCCACAATAGAAGCCGAAGCTGAAGAACGAACCCCATAGTTTGTTCTTGGAGGTCAACTTTTCCCTTGATAATTTAAGAAATTGAGATTGAGAACATTGTTGAACTGACTGAAGCTGGCCTTTGCATAGTGATCAGTAAACACAACCTGATGAACAGCACATTACATTAAATATGAATAGAATACCACTGGATTGACATTGACATTTTAAGGTTTCAGTTCAACTCGATTTTTGACAGAAAAAGTAGACACAAGTAATATTCACAACACAACAGACATCAGCTGATGTAGTAGAATAGGAATCGAACATAAAGCATACGACATGCGTGGGGCAAACAGAGAAGCTCGCTAATAGAAAAGTCTGGTCCGAAAATTGTTATCGAAGCTCATTAGTTAATTACATTGATTAACACATGAAAATAAAAATTCCTACAATGACCATTCCAATATGCCAAGCTTGGTTCATGTATTTTGTTCCTCCCATAATTAAAAATCTAGTGCTGAAAATGTTTGCGTAGAAGCAAAGCAAAGTATGCACATGTGATAAATACTGTTAAACAAATTACATGTTTTATTTTCTGTTTTTTATAACTTAGTTGAAAAGTGATTAAAATACAACAATGGAATTTAGAATGTGTATGAACATTCAATGCTCAAGTAATAACTGTTAACCACTAATTTATAAAGATCCTTTAGTTTCAGTCTTTTTAGTAATATTTTCTGAAATTTCAGTGTAGCTTTAGCTATACTACTGAAGAATTCATGGAATTAACTGCCTGATTGGCTAACTGCACGTGTACTGGGGTGATTATACTGATTGCCTCACTCCTCAACTCTCATTTCAAGAATATAACCGTTCCATAAATCCCACAGATGAATGTCATCTGAGTTTTTTAGAATTAAAACTTTCCCATCCCCATCCCCATAATAATATTTTTATGTAAGTATTGGTCATTTGCGGTAGTTGGTACTGAGAAGATTAAGTTAGAGCTCATCATGCCAAGTCATTTTCTTAGCCTCTTGTTTAATATGCGAAACGCTTTTTCGTACAAGCCGAACAAATTCATCCGCATCAAAATCATAGTTGGCATGTTTTTGAAAATAATCCGAGTCAATGGCTGGGTCTTTTTCCACGATTTTTAGTTTTGTAGTATTCTCCCAGGTCACATAATGAACACCTCGCATTCTGGCCAAATCTTGATAACAATTTGGATCCTAAATGAAAACAAAATTTATCATTCAAGACATTTGAGCGATCGACAAAAGCTAAGGACACTCATCCTTTTTGTTACAAATTAGCCATCTCCTTACTTCACAGTTGTATCTGAAAACAAAATTATATTAGGTTAAAATTTGGCATTTCATTGCTAAGGCCTATTCTTTGGCCAGGTCAGTTAGCGTACAATTCAAACACTGAAGCCCAATCTGGAAGGAATAAAAGATGAGTCAATCCGGCACCATGCATTCCAATCAGAATGTCCGTCTCTTGAATTATCTGCAATTAAAAGCATGATTGTTTAGCAAATACTGCATAATGTGATTAAAAATTTTTTTACTTTTAATTGCTGAATAAAGTCTGTGCCGTGGGTGAACTCGATCTACGGAATACATAACAAATATTAGAACAAAATTGAACACAAAAAAATTCTAGAACTTATACCTTTTTCAAGACAACTTCTGGAATTTCGGTTCCTACTTTCTTAATAAGCTCATCCTCGTTCAAAACCCTGCGAAATCGGGTTTTTCTACTCATAAAAGTCACTCGAATTTTTTTAATATAAGGTCCAGCCCTTTGATCAATTCTCAAACGATGAAGCATAAATTTTGAAAAAGCATGAAATAATCCGCTGTTCCTACAACCCCAAATCTAGTAATAAAAATATCAATTAGTTGAATTCAATTCGAACACAGGTTTAACCTTATATTGATTTCATGTACCACTGGAGTATTGTAATAGAGTCCGAATATCATACGAGGTAGGAGAGGAAAAACCACATCCGTAAAGCAAACTTTTTTCCCTCTAACAGAATTGAGATCCATGAGTGGTTTAGAAGTAAAAGCACCAAAAGCAGCCTCAAAACTCGACTGATATTTATACGTTCTCCAAATTAGAATTTGATTCCGCTTTGTAAAGGTATTGGGATTATTTGTTGAATTCACATGAAGGCTTGCGTAGAGATTAAAAAAATCACAGAAATGATGATACATATTGACCGTTGCGTCAATTTTAAGTATAAATGTGCGACCAGAGATCGTCAAATCACATTTTCCGTTCCATTTTCCTCCCTTCCGCAAATTCATTGGAACAAAATTCTCCAATTCTGGTGCCCTGTGATTTTATCGTAAGGTCGTATCAATAACAGAATTTGTTTTCAGATGCAGTTTTTAGTAAAACCTTTTTACTCTTACCAACTCTGCAGTGGAGAATTGAATTGGATATTTTTTGCTAAAATATCTTCATTGAAAGCACATTGCCCACCAATTTGTCCTTTCTTCAGGACGTCTGTGTCGTACATTACAGGTGTCGTCCGATTCATCAAATCCGTAAAATCAATCATAATATTCTTCCCACGGCAAAATGATAAATGGTCTGAGCATTCTAGAGAAGAATCGTCCTGAAAATGGAAGTATCGAAACAAAATGTTAATGTTAGCTTAAAAATGAGAAAAATACGGCAATTCCCATACTTACCGGTTTCTCAGGCTTGCAAATATATTGCAACGAATTTAAAAATCCTTGAACATATCCAAAGTCTAAGAAGATGGCAAACCATTAAATTCTGGAAAAGTAAAACTATACATTGACTTAGACCAAGTAAATCATACCTGTCTGATTATAAAATGTAGAAATTTGCTCAGGCTTAGTTTTGACCCAACCCTTGGAGTCTCCATCGCAAATCGGATGAGAATACGATCTCGGGTTAAGTCCCCCACAGTCTTTTTCGTATCCCCAACATATATCTTTATCCAAATGCATCTAAAGACAAATGGATTGTTATAGGCAAACTTTCTTATAAAAACCCTGGATGTGCTTACCTGAAATGGACATGTAGGATCTTCTGCACAAATTTTAGCTACCTCCTTTGCATTTCTAAAGAAAAATGGTAAATGCTCAAATGGTAAATCGAAATCCACTGCTTCTGATTCTCCAAGAACTCCTTTCAATGCGAATGTTATAATGAGAATTGCAATGACAGCGGTCAAAACAGGTCTAACAGGGAATCTTATTCGAAATCGGAAACTGAAGAGATACGGTTGAGCCGTCATCGCTTCATCGTAATCATCGTACCAATCTAACGAACTCGACATTGTTGTACAAAATACACTTCGTCTAGCTTCTAAAATTCTCACTCATTAATTAACTCAACAGTTATTACTGCTGATTCTTGCAGCAAAGTTCATTACTCTTGCAAACTTTCAAAGAAAATAATAAAATTATAGCGAAACGAAGTCCGATGTTTGATGTCAAGTCACAACAATGTTGCGAAACATTCCAGAAATACACAACGAAGCCGAGTCCCCGCAATTTCAAGGCAGGAAATAGTCGGGCAATTTGGGCAAATGTAGTGGAGAATTTAAATCCCAGGAAGGATCCCGATCAAAATTATTATCTTGACTGGTTTGGTTCATTAAAAATCTTATTAATTAAAGTAACACGACCAAAATATGAAAATTTGTCCCAAACATCTGTGCAATTTACCGGAGTGAATAATTTGGAATTGTAAGAGGCAAGTTAAATAATTCGTATTTCTTCCTACAAGTCGTAGTAGTAAGTTCAAGTTTAAAAAATCTGTCAGATATATGTATTCTGCTGACTCTGATTCTGAGGAATTATGTAATACAGTTCCTGTCTCTTCTTACGCAATTTTTTTAATCTCTTTTGAGGTGTTTTGTGCTTAGAGTGTCTTAAAATAGCAAGTTGAGTTTTGTATTTTCAGGTATTTCGTACAAAAATCGTATGTGAAGATCTGATTCTACGAGCGCGTGTAAGAATCAATCTCTGAGAGCCCTTTATTTAAGTAAAGTTATCTGTTCAAAATTACACAGTTACACTCTTATGTATTTATTGTCTAGAAATGTATCAGGATTCTAAGGATTACATTTATGACCATAATTAAAAATTAACTTGTAATTGTGTAGTACTTGGTACTTTAAATTAAGTCAGTTAATTAATTACGTGACTTGGCTTAGAACATATGGGTTGTTGATAGCTCAATTATGGCTGCAATTTTTCGTGCTATTCATGCATTTTCGCGGAGACATCCAATTACTCGAGGAATGATGGTCTATTCAATCCTATGGCCAACTTCTAACTTGGCCCAACAAGCTCTCCTTAGAGACAAAATAGATTTGAAGGAAACTGTAAGATATGGACTTTTTGGTGGACTTTACATTGCACCTGTAATTTATGGATGGGTCAAAATCCTAATTTATCTGGTACCTGGTCAAACGATCCCAAGCTCTATTGCTAAGGTACGGAAATAAATTATTACATTTGGCTTTATTTCGTGCAATCTGGTAATCTAACCATTTGACTCAATTTCAGGCCTTTGTTGAACAAATTCTGTACGCACCATTTGCTATCACGACTTTTTATTTTGGGATGAGTCTTCTAGAAATGAAGAGTTGGGAAGAAATGAAATTGGAATTGAAAGAAAAATTTATTCCTACATATAAGGTTTGTGGACCATAGGACCATACGGTAATATTAACCTTGAAACCTTCGATTTTTCTTCAACTTTTTATTTCACAAATTTCAGATGGGTCTCTGTGTATGGCCTTTGGTTCAAACAATCAACTTTGCATTCGTGAAGGAGCGAAATCGTGTTCCTGTTTTGGGTACCGTCAGTTTCTTTTGGACCATGTTTCTCTCCTATATGAAGCATTTGGAACTCAAAGCCCTTAAGAACTAAGCAAATCAAAAGTTGTTTTGTAGTATTAAATGTTGAAAATCTACTTAATTAATTATGTAATTCGTCGGACCTGTCGTTCGTTCAAGAACCTTGTTATCTCTTATTATTCGCTATCGTTTGGTTTGTGGTTGTACTTAAGCAAGTGGTTGTGTGTTGTCACGTGATAATACTCCTAAAGTGCAATATAATTGATCTAATATACTAGACTCTAGACTTTGTGATACATTAAACTAAAACTATCTTGCGAATTAGGTGCTCAGCGTTAAATTAAATAGCTTCTAAGTGGAATAGAGATAAATAATAGTAGTTACAAATCATGTAAGGAAACCATATGTTTCATATCAGTTACACTTTTAACTGTTCGTAATATGTAATTCGCCTGCGTCACTGATAACGATTTCATTCTCGAGAGATTTCTTCTTCCCTTGAACATTTTCCCTTCTTTGCCAGCAGGTACGAAAAAAGTAATCAGAATTTTATTCAATCCGTTGATAAATTGTAATTTTGTATTAAAATTTTTAGGATCCTTTGATTTTCATTTCCATTGCATTCATTACGCCTACGGATTGAGAACTAAATTCCGATTATTTATCTGACGATTTATCGTGAGTAAGGAAACATTACTTGTTAATGTGTTTTCTTAACGAGACGGTTCTTGTTTCTAACATTTTTTATTCTTTGTTAGTCAATTAAGAATATGTATTTCTTTAATTGCAGAGCTGCGTCGGTCGGCCCTCTTTACCTTTAATGCTCAGCATGTCTTCCCTATCTCCAACCGTCAAAAATCAGTTCCTCGTTACCCTAGTTCGTCAGTAAGTGAACCTGAAGCGAAAATCATTCTTAGACACTTGTCGCTTAAACAATTGTTCTTTTCTTTTCTAGTGGCGAAACAGCTCTAAATGCCCAAAGACTTCTCCAAGGACAGACTGACGTACCGTTGTCGGACGTTGGAATCGAACAGGTAAAACTACATTTTTCATCAAATTATATAGATTACGTATTGAAATTATGATTCTTTTTATTCCTAATTCATTTTCCATCTTCAGGCTGAAATACTGGGAAAGCATCTATCAAATGTAAAATTTACTCGAGCCTACTCCAGCGATTTAGCACGTGCTCGCGAAACTGCAGAATTGATAATACGCCATTCAAAAAATCCTATTGGAATTAAAACTGATAAGAGAATTCGTGAGCGGGTAAGCCTTTTCAGTTTTCATGTAAAAAATGTGCATGCTACCCCTACCCAAATGTTAAAATGTTTTAATGTTCCACAGTGTTTCGGAGAGGCTGAAGGCAAACACGCCTCCGAGTTTATGAAGGAAGCTAGCAAAATTGGTCTGAATGTAATTGATTATACTCCTAGGTATACTTATAGCAACTTATTTATATAATAAAACTCAGTTACAACAAACCCACTACAAATTCATTTTCTATTCATCTAGGGGTGGAGAAACGTCAAGTGCTGTTTCTTTGAGGGCCGGAAGTTTCTTTCAAGTGAGCAGATTGAGATTTTGCTTTTACATATTTCTGTTAACTCTTAAGTAATTTGTGCAACCTTTTTGTTTGCAGGAATTGTGTGAATTGGCCGATTCTCTTGAAAATATAGACGAACAACACGCTCTGATCGTAACCCACGGAGGACTAATGGCAAATCTGATGCGACATTTGAACTCTTGTCGTGAAAGTTATGTACTGAAAAACTTTGATGAATCTGGTGGATTCAAGATAGCTCCTAACACTGGAGTAACTACGTTTACAATTACGAAACTACCACGCGGGATTGTAAGGCGAAGGCTAATTATATTTGATAAGTTCAATAATGCTGATCATTTGATTCATCAATCTATTCCCCTCATGGATTGATTGACCTTCGACATCGGCACTATTGAACTAAAATGATCTGTCACGCAGGCGATGGCGGTATTTAGTTTTTGAAAATAAAAATCACTCAGTCTTCCTCATAATATATTCTTTTGGCTAGTCCAAACAGAACAAAGTAAATTAATACGCATATTTTGCCGATGCCGGAAATACAATTTAAGAAGTGATTTTAAAACAGTCTGATTTTTGGTAGCGATAAATCCAATTTTAACGCCGATTTAAGAATATTTTATTTACTGTGCGATTTATTCTTGAGTTTATTCACGCTAGAATACATGTCAACCAGTAATTTGAGTCGGATATTAAAATAAGAGCGTTAGCCAAATAAATTGAATTCGCAATGAAATAGAATAGTTCCATTCGTTTCGAAAATATTTATTTGGACGGGCTGCGAACTTATAACGAATATAAAACTAGAACTTTTGTATGAATAATAATAGTGTTATGCAAACTGATAAAAATGGCACACGTGAATCATCTTAAAACACCTTTAGTAATTTCTAAGATCTGAAAAACATCCAATGCTTCCCCTTGTGGAATATTGTAGCCCTTCGATAAACCGTCTGGATTAGATGGTGTCTTGCAGTCTTGAGTAACTTCCTTCCGGAGTACTTTGTCAATGTCCACGGAACTGAAGAAAGCTACAGACTGGAATTTTAAATGAATTAGTAAAATTTCCAACTATCAAGTCAAATGTAGCCCTTCGATAAACCGTCTGGATTAGATGGTGTCTTGCAGTCTTGAGTAACTTCCTTCCGGAGTACTTTGTCAATATCCACTGAACTGAAGAAAGCTACAGACTGGAATTTTAAATGAATTAGTAAAATTTCCAACTATCAAGTCAATTTATAGTGGATATTTTTGAATTTTGTTTTACCTGAGGGAGATCGTACATTCCTAACTGATGTGAGCACATGGCCCTCGTGAGTAAATTAGTGATTTGCATAGCCAGCGCTGCTCTGTAACGATCTTCAGACTTTACCAAATACCGAACCTAGGAATAAAATTCGAAACGATGATTAAACAATTAAAAAGCTTTAGCGTCGCTGATTTTTACTTACTTCGTCATGAAGACTCAGTGAAAACCGCCCTTGAATTCCGTATTTCCGAAACAGCCATCTCATTGAAGTTAGCATTAAGTGCAAATAGTCTACAGCGGAGCTTTGCACGATCCAATTCACCCTACTCGTCATAAACTAGAAAAATACAGCCAATTTTTCAGGCAAACCAATAAATTAAATAATTAAACTAAAACCCACGTCCAACTCACGTCGTTTTGCACAGCCGATGGCACAAGGGATCTGCTAATGGAGCAATGTAGGATAGGTGTACGAGGACATTCAGTTTGAGCAATTTCTTCAAGACGGTTAAACATTGGGGACTCCGTACCCTTCGTCCCAGATCAGTTTTTCCACAAAATCCATCAAATTCTGTAACAAAATGTATCATTAAGTATTCGAATCTTCGCAGCGTTAATTTTTTAGGAAACTACCACATATGGATATCCTGCCATACGAAGCATCGAGTTCAATTCGTATCTCGAAAACGGATCGTATTTCTTGTCCTTGAAACTTGGCATCGACTCAGCCATATCTCGTCCACTTTGATTTAGTATATATTTCCTTTCACCCTTTATAAGATAGATGAAATTATTTAATATTAAAACTCTATGCCAAACGACTGTTCTAATACTGACCAACCTTTGTCATTTTGTACATTTTCTTAGCCTTGTCCCTTGCCTCCGTGGCAGTCATACTATGATTGAATTGGCGCAAAAGTCTTTCCGCAAAATTAACTCCAGCTCCAAACATTCGACCATAATTTAATATTTTGGCTTGATCTCTATCAATCCCAATCAATTTGGCAGTTTTTGAGTGCATATCCGTGCCAGCATTTTTGGTACCCTTGAATTAATAATCCCTGATAACGACACTTGAAACGAAAGGTCAAACAGGTTGTTCCATTTACCTGTAAAGTCATCCAACCTAATGCCGTAGATCCGTGGATTCCTGCAAACTGTGAGTCTCCAATGATTGAACCTATCCATAACTCTTGAGAGTCCACATCAGCACCTACAAAGTGGTAATTTTCAGGGGCTTGGATGATTCCTTTCAGCTCTGAACCAACTCTATCAATATAAGCGTTTGAAGCAGTCAACCAAGTTTTCTCAACAGCCCTGCGAGTCAGTGTTCCTGCAATGGAGACCTAAGTCAGACAAACATATTTCCAATTAATTTTTTGCTCGTAAATTAGCCATGAGTGATTTTCCTAACCTGTGGTAAAATAGCACCCAAAGCTTGAGCAATAGAACTGGATGAAGTGGGAAGTTCGGAACCCCTCAACCAAACTGTGACTTGACCCATAATCCTGTCCCTATTATTTCGCCAGTACGAAACCATTTTGCTGAGCCTAAAATCAAAAGCAAACACAACATTTTTCAAGTAATTCAAAATTCCTAAATTAAATCCAAATAGATAACCTGCACACCTTACAACTTGATTTGCGATGTCCTTTCCATCATCACAAGTTAAAATCCCATCTTCAATTTTATTGAGAAAATCTTTTGCCAAAGGATTTCCGACGCGAAAGTCCGTACCGTCCTATAATTTATCCAGAAGATAAGACTAATAGTGGAGTCCTGTGAGATAAATTAATGAAACCAAAGTTAACCTTGTGAGGCAGTGAAACAAACTCGCATTTCTTGGAAGGCGAATTCGTGCTCGCGTATGAATTTTTAATTATTGCCTTAACTTTTGCAGATTTTTTTGTCTTCTGGGTTCGCCTAAATCAAAATAAATTTTTAAATCTAATCATAAAATCAAAACGAATTATGGCTTCTTATTCTTACAGTCCGAGATCTGTAATCGACTCTAAACCTTTGAGAAAATCTTGTAAATCTTGAACAGCTTCCTCAGGCATTATTGCCTTAACTTTGGCAGATTTCTTTGTTTTCTGCGTTCGCCTAAATCAAATTAAATTGTTGAATCTCATGATAAAATCAAAGCAAATTATTCTTTCTTTTTCTTACAACCCGAGATCTGTAATCGACTCTAAACCTTTGAGAAAATCTTGTAAATCTTGAACAGCTTCCTCAGGCTTCGTTTCCAATTCTTTACCCAAAACTCGAACATTATTTGCTGAGGAGATGTGTGCTTGTACCCGCTCAGCCAATCGAACTTTATTTCTTTCCCAGATTTCCTCCCACTGCCTTCATAAAAATTATAATTTAAATAAAAAGTAAAGATCATGAATTAATTCAAAACTGGCATTGAATTATTATCCGACTCACTTATAAGGAAATTCAACATCCACCGCTGGGCCCCTGTTTTTCGTCAATTTACTGCCATTTTCCGAATCCAAATCTTCTGGGACTTCAGATTCGTCAAGAGTAGTTCCTTCAATAAATTCGTTCTCAGCCTCAACTTCAGTCTCCGATTTTTTAATTAGAAATCCCCAACCGCCTTTCTTCGAATGATGCAAGGGGAAACCGAACCAACAAAGCCGGAGAAGTTTTGGAACTATTCTCATCGAAGTACTCAATTTAGCTGGCCCAGGTTTATAATCTTCGTCCGTAGGCTTGTAAAATAATTTCTTATACCATGCTGGGTAACTGGGAACTAAGGATGCGTCCGTATTTAACTTCTTCCTTGGCGTAGTCACTTTCCAATCCATATCCCATAACCAAGGGTCTTTCAAGTACCTGCAAAAGTGATCAATGAATCCAATGTAAAATTTTTATTTGAGTTAACTGATATAAATATTTCTCACAGACTTTTGCCCCTCTAATAGCTGCAAGGCCTCGTCTGCTTTTTTCATTAAAATTGATTTCATTTCACTTTCCAGTTCATCAAATTTATTCTCGCACGTTTCAATGTATCGTGGCCAATTGGAATTTATAGGCAAATAAGTCATTCCCATCTCTAGCATGCCCGAAAAAGTAACAGGATGAGGAAATCTAAAATTTGAAACGTTCGAAATTGATGACTAAGCTTCATTTCGAAAAATTTATTTGTTCATTTTTTCACCTTTCAAAAACCAGTGGTAATAGTTTCTTGAGTATTTTATGAGTAGCTATCACATCGTTCACACAATAAGTCATCAGATTTTGAAAATCACACCTGATTTCATGGATATTCCCAGTTACAAATATTTTTCTTGTTTCTTTTTTGAGCTCATCCCCTTCTTCCTCACAATAGAGCTGAAAAATAAAATGTAAAAATTAGCTAGCCGTTACAATTTACAATGACTTGCCCGATTAAAGTAACACTTACTCTATAAACATCTGCTAAATTATTGAGTGAGCTAATATCATTCCATTCAAGGGATTCCTGCCCGCATTAGCTCTCCACGTTTATCCCCTGGAAGTCCTTTCAATCCTTTATTCATTGTCATCTTTAGAGCTCGCTGGTAACTTGTAATTCCACTGACAGCAATATGCATCGACATTGTGTCCATGAATCTGAGTTTAGTTTCCTATTAATTTATTAGTTTTCATTAGTGACTAAGCAGTAAATTAACATCCGTGTGCCGCCGGCTTGCCTGAAGAAAATACTGTTCCTTGATACGCGCTCGATCATAGCTCACGTTATGACCAACAATAATCTTTTCTTTCCAATCTCCAAGAACTTGGCCTAAGAAAATTTAAGTATATTATTATGAAATTAAGGTTTAAGTGATGAGTTTATTTAATTTTGAAAAGTTACCCGCGGCAGTTTCGAAAGGAATCAATTCCTCAGTAGTAATTGGTTCATCTGGATTCCTCTCGACTCCATTCACGACGTTGGAAGAGCACCAAGTATACCTGGAAATGTAAATGTTAGTTTTTGTCAGAACAATCAATTGGGAATTTAAACAAAATTTACCAAGCTTTTGAGGAAACAGCACATGCTAAAGTAGGTACATGACCATTGCTCAAACAAACTTCAATATCAAAAACGTACGCATCTTCTTCAGGGAACGGAACTAATTTTGTGGTTCCATCAGGTAAATATACTTGTCCAACCAATCTAAAAAGTTTCAATAAAATATACAACTGACGGGTCCATAATATTTTTATTAATTCTTTTCCGTCTTACTTGCAAAGCCCATTCTCCAGGAAGTGGAGGTAATGTTTTCACTGTTGTGAGCTCAGACAACAGGGCTTTGTATTTAAAAGTCTGTTGAAGAGCAATGTTGCGAAAATGATCATCAACTGAAATTCCTTCCAGAGGAGGGATTTGGAAATCAACAACAGGAGATGGAGGAATGACATTATTTTCCCATAAAGAATGAGACTTCAAATGCTCCTTACATTTCTCAAATATCTTATCCTCACATTTTTGAGTTCTAAAGCGATCAATGAACACTTGGCTATAGAGTCCATCTGAAATCATCTGGATATTCGTTGCATTTCTAACAACTTGACTGTCGTCGTTTTTAGGAAGTGTAGCAGTCTTTGTCTTTGCACTACTGTTAGATGATTTCCGAACCGGGATCCTTGTCCTTGTCCATTTTAATTGACGACTAAAGGAACGAGGAAGTAAAATGAAGTTTATCATCCTTCAATCCTTGGAATTGAAAGCCGTCTGAAGCAACTGACACTGATAAAACTGAAAAATTTTCGTCTTGTGAATGGAATCCGACCAAGTTTTCATTTGACCAAAAAAGCACACATGAAATAACAAGTTCGGAGGATTTAGAACAATATATCAATCATGACATTTTCAAGAAAAGTAGCGATTATTGCTGATTAGCTGATTTGCTGACTGACCCAATCGTAAAAACTTCACATGTCCCATCCCGGTGTTTTGATATTTCATTTTGAACTTTTGTTTTCCCGCTTCAATCTGCTACCCACAAAATGTGTTTTGGAATATAAAATTCGTAAAGTACCAAATAAAGCAAAAATCTTTCAGCAAATGCATTTTAAAAATTTTGAATCAATTTGAAACAGTTCTTGACTTCGATAATTGCAAAATATTTTTGATTCAATTTCGTTCTCTTAAGAATCGGGATATAAAATTTTGAGTGTAAATCATGGAAAATTGGCTGTGAGCATAGATGAGAAAAATCATTAGGCTTGGCAGAGCGGCTTTTCAGTAAATTATAGCATCAAAGGTTCAAACTTTGGAAAAAGTTTGACAATTTTGAGCTAAAGTCAGTGATAAATGAGTAAAAATTTCAGCTTAAAATTGAAAGGCTTAATCGTGACATATATACCTGTTCTGGGTAAAAGTTTTGCTCAGAGTATTGACTGATTCACAAAATCACGGGCTGTGAAGGTATGTGTGCAAGGGAATAAATCAGTTTTCTTGTTTTGTCATCGTTAGAACAAAGATTTTTAATTAATATTGTGTCGAATCATCGTAACATGCTTTCTGTATTATGTATGCCACTACTTTTAGGATTTGTGTTTGTATAATATAGAAGTAATTTCTATGCGTGGTATGCCTAAGAAAAATCAATTATTTCGGATCGATTCTCATCTGCATAATGCATGCATATAACACATAGAATATATGACAGCTCATCTATTATGAGTTTATCAAATGAGGTTTGTCTTGATTAATTTAATTTCTTACGATTATTTTTACAGAAAGACAAGTCATTTGATGAGAATTATGAGTGGAGATAAGCTAGAGTCAAGCGTTGCAGTATTAGCACCAGTAGTTGAAATCACAGAAGCATCTTTGCGCTCACTTTTGCCACCACTTGAAAAGATGGATCAAAAGGATCTTTCCATTCCAATTTTCCACTCTGCGGAAGCAGATTTTTACAATTTCAGCTTTAATAATAATACATTGACTGGAGGAGCAGACTTTGGACTGGAAGCATTTCTTTCTCTTCCTTTCTCTGCTGAAGAAGTCATGGCCGAAGGTGGAGGAGAAATGGTATTTCATCAACATATTCCAGAACCTGAGGAAGAACCCCAACGCGAACTTGAGCAGAGGAATGTGGCCGTAGAGGCAACAAATGGGAATCGGCCTGAGCAAGTTCCAACTCCAGATGAAGAAGTTCGCTCTGCTGCATCTTCATCTCCAATTATCGTTGAGGAATCTGAGTCTGGAAACTGTGTAATTATCAGGAAAAAGGTTTATGAATGTATAGAGCCAGGTTGCGATGTTTGGTTTGCCAGGGCGTCACGTTTTCATGAACATACCCTTACTCATAAGGACGTTCGTCCATTTCGCTGCTCTGCTTGCTCTTACAAGGTAATTTGGTAATAACTATGAGAAGAAATAGTATAATTCTAAATTCTCCATGTTGTAATGAATATCTGCTTTACTGTAACACAAGTACATTTAATTATTTACAGACCAAGTGGAAATCAGACGTCAATAAGCACATCAAGAAATCAATATCGAAGGGGGACCAGACACACAATAATGGACGGATGATTGTAGCTCATGAATATGAAAAGGACAAGTTGAAGTTGTACAATTTGTATCATGTTGAAAGGTTGATTTATTGTACGGATGGAACAAATAAAATCCCTGAAACTGGAACCTCACGAAACTATGTGAGTGACCCATCTAATCCAAAACCCCCGACCCCGGCCTCTCTCGTCATTCCTTCCACAAAATCTAAAGGCAATGGGAAAAATAAGAAGAGAAAAATGGAATCTGGATCTCCAGATAAATCTGAAACTGAAGGATCGAACAATTCTCATAAAGTGGAAGGGAATAATTGCAATGGTACGGGAGGAAACCAAATATCACAAACTCTCATTGCTCCAAGAGTTCAAGTTTTATCTGGCCTGGATTTTGAAACGCTTCTTGGCCTAGGTTCAGCTCAAAATTTTAACCAAGAATCCGAGCCACTATTTCTTGCAAGAACTCTACCAGTCCCAGCTCAGGAATTTACTCATTTGGTTGGATTTAATAAATATTAATTGTAATTCCACCCTAAAATTTGGTGAATTGGATAGATTGTCTGTCGCTAATTGCATGTGTATTTAAGTTGGAGGAGAAAGTCATTGTAGCCCTGTTTTTAATGTGTAGCAGCTCAAATACTCAGTTCCTTACAAGTATTTATGGATTTTTACTTACGGATATTTTGTTTGGTTTGTGATTAACTTGATTCCTAACGGGTTTTGCATAACGCTTGCCTGCAGGTATTAATTATTATTCGGGTGCGGATGTTGTATATTTATTTATGCTTAATTAAGTTATGTATTCAGTATTTATCAAATTTTTTAATCTAGAAAATTACTGTATGTATTTGTATCGTACCGTATTGATAGTGATAGATGTGTAAGTTGTTTAGCACAAATCCCAGATTACAGTAAAGTCAATATGGTCCCAAATATGTTTCCTTTCATTTCCAAATTTTCTATTGTGAAAGATTTGAATTTTGATTCCGACTTTCGGCAATGACAAAACTATTCAACTTTTTATTTCGATTTTCAGATCTTTTGTTGTAACCAATTCTCGCATGTTTAAATATTTTTTTTAGTTTTCCGGAAATTAAACTACAAGATTTCCCAATATTTGCAATATACATGAAGAATCAAACGTACTTTCCTTTAGGATGATAAAAGTATTTGGTCACCGTTTATTCCACAAATTGGTTGACCATTCAATGGATTAATTTGGATAAAGAAAGAACCATGAACGGGGCAATACGAGAAAGTGGCCTAGCCCGAACCCCAACTGCGTATACCAAAACAGCGCGTAAATGAAATCCCGATTTTTCCATATCCTGATTTCTGAATTTATTTAACGAGTCGAAAACTTCAGATTTTGAGTAACATGAAGAAATACTTCACACAATTCTAAGAAATTCGGAGCCGTATGTGGACAGACTTGTCATTCTTATTTGTATGTATTACTTATGTAAGACTGTAATAGCAAAAAATCAATTACAATTTATTAAGAGTCTAGACTGATGACGGAACTAAACCGATTTCACCTTATCGTTCGTTACAGCATAACGCTGACTGATCAATTTCTAGGGGCTAATAACATTACTTTTTAATTTCTTTCAGGTGTTCTACATTCAGTGGTCAAGTTTGCATGATTGTTTCGTAAGAATTTTAGATCTTACGACATACGGATGTCTACGACTCAACTTTTTGATCAACTTCTTAGTCAAATTGCTTGTACAGAAATGGGAAAGGTAGATAAAAAATCTGTGAAGGTTTCCAAAGGGAAGAAGAAATCTAGGAGGAAGGTTACGCGTGCTAGTACACAGAACAGTAAATCCAAATCTACAAAGAAATTCAAAGTCACAGATACTTTAGTCAATGAGGAATTAGATGATGTTACTGATGCTGATGAATCCACCAAACAAGATAATTCTATTACTCCAACTCCAACATCTTCTATTACTGCTGCTGCTAAGGTAGATGACGATAAAAATATGCCAACGCTAACGCCGCCAATAGCCACCATAACCCAGGACAATAGTGAAAAAGTCTATGTGTGTGATGAGAAGAACTGCCAATTTTGGACAGCGGAGCCCGAAGTTTTCCATAAACACAAAGTTGAATCTGAATTGCTTCGTCGTTACCACTGCTCTCATTGTCGAATAAGCTCTAATAAGCGATTCGACATCATAAGACATCTATGTATCAAAAACTAATAATCAACATGGGCCTGCTTGTGTACTTTTGTCCGAGGAGTTTGGAGTCTATGGATACTACAAATATTTACATTTGAGGGCAGACAAAAGTGCTGTTTGGGACAAGGATAGTGTCACGGGAAATGATAGTTTCTTGCAGACAAGTTCACCTTCATCAACAAGTCCAACCACAAGTGCCCGTGTTAGTGACAGAAAACGAAAGATTAAGGAACAAATTTATCCGTCAGAGCTGCCAAATAATACTATTACTGGCTCGAGTCCTCCTGGAGCGAAACGTATAGTTCCTGTAGAACTATCGGGGGAGGATATGGAATTTATCATGTTTCAACAATCGGAGTTGATGAAAATTACTCAAGCCAAAGAATTAGAAATGGTGGCTGCAAATCTAGCCAAGAAACAGGCTAAAGCAGATGCGGATGCGAAAGCGAAAGCCAATAAATACTATAGAGAAAAGCGCTAAAACTAAAACGGAAACCACTAAACCTATAGCGAAAACCTATAAAGCCACTGAAGCTAAAACTGAAACCATTAAACCTATAGCGAAAACCTATAAAGCCACTGAAGCTAAAACGGAAACCACTAAACCTATAGGGAAAACCTATAAAGCCACTGAAGCTAAAACGGAAACCACTAAACCTATAGCGAAAACCTATAAAGCCACTGAAGCTAAAATCACACCCAAAACCTTATTGTTGCAGCCTCCTGTTAATACCAATGCCAAAGATGATGCTTCGGATAATGATTCCAATCCTTCTGTTATACCGACGTCACCAAAAGAAACTATTGGTAAAATATTATATTATCAATATTTAAGGATATCAATAATTGTTTCATTTCTTCGTAACAAGAAGCGAAGCATTGATTTTTATTTTCTTTCATTACTCAAAAAAATGTGTATCTGATTAGAATTACATTTCAAGATGAACGTTAGAAGTTTGAAATAACTAGCTTCGATATTATTCTTATTACCGTAATGTTACTTATGTAGTTTCAAAATTTATATTTTACACTAAGCCTGTAACAAATTAATCTGATTTGCAGCTCAACCAATTCCCTTGAACCAAAGTTCCTATTCCAGCAATGACGAGTCCTCCTGAAGTCGTATTAACTAGGGCAAAGGTTGTGACAAAAACTTATACAAGAAAGGTTGGTACTCGGACTAATATCAGGAATGAAAGTTCCATAAGGACAGCAACAGGCCAATTCTCATACTGACAAAAAATCAGAAACAAGTCCAACAAATCATCCTAATTCATACGTTTGGAGATGTACAAAATGTAACATGAGGTACTATTGTAAAAATTCTGCAAACTATATTCTGTATCGAAATTTTGTTGGTCCATTTTATCTGATTTCCCCTGCAGCAACGCAAAATCTACGTACGTGACTGATCACATTAGAAGAGATCACCGCAGACAACCTACTGCATCTGTGGACTGTGCAACAAACGACAATAAGACGATTCTATACGAAAAAGTTCCAGTTTCTTACGGTGGAGATTTACCTGTAATTCATTCGTCTGCACGCCCGCCCGGATTGATTCGCTGTTACGGTAGTAAATTATTTGTATTGTATAGTTTGGATTTTTCAGGTAGAATTAGAATGGGTATTATTAGATTTTTTTACCATTTTTCCTCAGGAGAAAAGAACCAGAAATCCGAAACGAACGAGGTTCGACGAAAACAGCAAATTCCATCTACTTCTAAGGCTTCGGAATTGCCACAAGTTCCACTCAAACGTGAGGCTCCATTAGAACTAGAATTCCTTGCTGCACGGTAAGGCAAAAGCTGACAATTGATATACCAGTTCAGTGCAGTCAGGAAAAATGACTAAATATTAATATTTAAATTTTATGGATTCAGTTCTAGTATCGTACTTACGGTGGAGATTTACCTGTAATTCATTCGTCTGCACGCCCGCCCGGATTGATTCGCTGTTACGGTAGTAAATTATTTGTATTGTACTTTTCAGGTAGAATTAGAATGGGTAATATTAGATTTTTTTACCATTTATCCTCAGGCGAAAAGAACCAGAAATCCGAAACGAACGAGGTTCGACGAAAACAGCAAATTCCATCTACTTCTAAGGCTTTGGAATTGCCACAAGTTCCACTCAAACGTGAGGTTCCATTAGAACTAGAATCCCTTGCTGCAGGGTAAGGCAAAAGCTGACAATTGATCTACCAGTTCAATGCAGTCAGGAAAAATGACTAAATATTTATATTTAAGTTTTATGGATTCAGTTCTAGTATCGTTCCTTCGAAAAAACAAAGGGAAATGACGAATGACGACATTGAAGTGATTGAGTCAGGACACTTCCTCAAACCCACTGCCCCAGCTCCAAAACGCTCTAGGTCTAAGAAATCGATCCCGGTAACTCCATTTTTATAAAATTATTTATTCAAGATTACTTGAATGCTTAATACTTAGCTACTTTTTATTTTTAGGTGCTGAGATTTTCGGTTAACACACAAAAGGCACACAACCCGATGCCAGAGTCAATCCCGGCAGTGGCAGTGGCTTGGAAGGGGTGGGATCATGACTACTGTGACGTGCCAACTGCATTTCAAAATGAATCGATGCCAGCCCAAGTTTCAAATTCTGCAGAAATCAATGAAGACCACAGTGATGACAGAAATATTGACGGATTGGTTGTTTCATTCATGGAGGATTCACAACCTGTCATGAATAGTTTGACGACAGAATTAGATATCGAAGAATTGCCTTCTGGACGGGAAGAAAGTGGAGATCCTGTGGAAGTTGAAATGGAGATTGAAATAATATGCTCTGATTCTGATGATGAGGAGAAGGTGTACTCTAAGGAAAATGAGCAACACATCGATAACGAAGGAGACTCAGACAATGACATTTCAAATCGATCCTTCGGATCAGGATCAGCAACTACTTTGAGTGCATCAAACTCGGAACATGAGCAGGAAACTGGAAATGATTCACAAGACGATACAATGGCTAGCTTATTGGAAGACTCGATCTATTATTCAGCAAGGTCTGACCATGAACAAAGAGATATAACCCTGGAACTGGAAGTAGAAAAATCGAGCTCAGAATTACAAAATCAGCCTGAAACAGACGAAGCTTCCTCTAGTTCCGAGAATCAGCCTTCATCTAGTTCCGCATATCAGAATGACAAGGCGAGCATCGTGCCACTACTATCCTATGTGAATCAAGACGAGCCTGATGAACTCGTTTCCGAGATTTTTAATCAAAGCGAAGTTATGGAAGTTATGGAAGAAGTTATGGCTCAGCTTGATTTCCATTGTCCCGATGCGAGCCCTCAAACTGTTGACTCATGTGTTGTTGATAATGATAAACAACCGGTTGTGTCCTTACCAGATGACCCAGAAATTAAAATGACCATGCCCGTGGACGACATTTCAGAAGTTGACCTTGTTTTGGAACCTGAACCTGACCGTTTCGAGGGTGGCAATCATGAATGCAGTAATACTTACGATCTATCGTCTATTCCAACAGAATCCTCTACTATTTCCAAGTTGAGCTTAGCTGATAACTCTGATATTAAAGACAAAGAAACCAAATCTGAAGGTTTAGTTGACAAGCTGGATTTGGGATCTGAGCATTCGGACGACAATCACAAATTCGACACAACTACTGTTAACCAAGAAGAATCATCATTACTTGCAACAGTAACAGAATTATCCAATGATACAAAGTTGAATAATACAGAAACCAAAGAAAACAATT
>WJEZ01000657.1:0-24787 GCA_009869925.1 Thalassaphorura encarpata
GATGTGCTAATGTGTAAACAGACGACAGAGTTGCAGAATTGAATATTTTGATCCTGATGATTGAATGAATGGATGAGTCACCCAAGTCAAATTGAAGACTCAACACGAACCACGAACGAAACGAGAAAGAATGTACTTCCACTTCCGGATCAGGCCAACGAAATGTAGAGCAGGGTAGTGTTGACGTAACAAAGTCGAAAGTCTGATTGAACTACTCAAAATTGAATGTTCCAACCCAAGACTTGAAACGCAGGCTTTAGTTGTTCCCGATCGGTGTCAAAATCAATTTCAAAAGGTCAATTGGTCAATGCAATGGTTTAAAT
Organism: Thalassaphorura encarpata; assembly: GCA_009869925.1. NCBI lineage: Eukaryota > Metazoa > Arthropoda > Collembola > Poduromorpha > Onychiuridae > Thalassaphorura > Thalassaphorura encarpata. The sequence continues at coordinate 324 of WJEZ01000657.1, forward strand.
TATGAAGATTCTCAGAGGTCAAGGCCAAGGGTCATTCACACTCAAGTATAATAGGTAATTGATTTGATTGATATTGATCCAGGCTCAAGCATTGTGCATTCACGAATTTTTTTAAAGTAAAGTTAAATAGTGGGCTAATAATTACCTCGAGGTTAATTTACCCTTAATATTTTATTGTACAAGAGAGTGAAAAACTTTATAGGCTGCAGAATTTCCCCCTTTAATCTTGAAATTGAATGAGAATCCCTTACGTCGTACTCCTGTTGCCGTCTCACTTAATCTAAAATGATGATTCGACTACTTCGGTCACACAAGAAACCCTGACTCGCTATAAGACAACAGCTGCAACTCAAAATCAATGCAACAGAGAAGTAAATGACAATGAATCATTCCAACGTCTCAACGTCAAGCCTAGCCAAAGTCATAAGTCATGCCATTTTAATAAACTGAATCAAGATCCCACAATAGTTCACAATCACAATCCAAATAAAATTTGAAAAGTGTAAGATAGAAACTTTTAACGGTAGGATTTTTGGTAGCGAGAACGAGCACCTGGACCACCAAACTTTTTTGCCTCACAACGTCTTGGATCAGCAACAAGAAGGCTCCGATCGTATTGAGTCAAAATATCCTTGATGGCTTTCCTGGAAGCTTCATCCACATCTGTAAAATGTAAACAAAAATTGCCAAATGAGTTCTCAAGTTTCCTGCTTTATTTATTGGTTCCTGGTATAAATTGTGATGTGTCAGAACTGTCACGTACACTTTTGATAGTAAGCAACGATGGCCTTTGCAATAGGCTTGGCGAATGGCATAAACTTGAGACACATGACCTCCGCCCTTCACACTAACTCGGATGTCCACATCTTCAAAACGATCCTGTAAAAATACCAAATGTTGATCAGTCTATCTGGTCTACCATCTGTGAAACGTTTTAATCAGTACCTTTCCCAAGAGCAGAATTGGCTCGTTAATTTTGCTCTGAAGAATCTTCGGTTCAAGAAATTCCAACGGGCGTCCATTAATCTTCAGCAACCCTCGTCCCTCTTTGCAATACGCTACAGCTGTAGCAGTTTTCTGAAAAATATATTTATATTTTTACTCAATTCGTATTTGCTCTTCCTTATGGCGTTGTAACTTGTAAGTGCCTTAAAGGGCAAAATACATTTTACTATATGTACATTCGCGAACGCAAAAGAAGCATGAACATTGCAATTGCAAGCCAGGGTGCGATGCGAATGCAATATGCTAAACCCTATATCATGATCCAAGCCAAGCTAAAAACTCAAAATTACCTTTCTGCCAAAAACTTGGACAGATTGAAGCTTTGGTCCATCTGGGGCACTCATGGAGTACATGATGATGGTGATGAATTTCCGGAATTGAAATGATTTTGTTAAAAATTAAAAGAAAACGAAACAACAGTTACGAAACACAGCACAGCGTGGTTCCAATTGCCCGACACCTCAGCTCAGCTCAGAAGGCAAACTTCAAGTGAGGCGTGGAAGGAAATGGGAAGGGGAAGGAAATGCGAATGGCGTTGACTCGTGGCACCAATTCAAATTCTACCACTAAAGCCAAATATTAAAAATGCCCCACGTCACAATCCTATCCATTTTCCTTTGTTAACCTTTGGCCTACTCTTTCTTTGTGATAGCCACATTTACAATAATATTCCCTTCCAACATATGAGCATTTTCTCAGGAATGTTGAAAAATTTGAAACGAATCAAATTGATATCTGTTTAAAATAAGGACTAGCCTTAATTTTGATCCCCTCTTCTGTAATATTTGAATTGAATTGCGCTGGGCTGCATTGATTTGACGTGTGATAATTAATTCAATTATGTATAATCTGGACACTTGTTTCATTCCATTGCTATTATTTCCCATTCCTAATTGATATTTTTGGGTGAATATAGGAGACCTTGGGCACAGAATTGAATATGATCGTAAAAATTATTCTTTTGTTTATTGGGTTGCTTGCTGTATGTGTCTGTTGTGATTAATCTTATTTATGTTCTGCCGTCTTCCTTACCAAGCCAGATGGCATAAATACATAATTCACTTTAATTCATCCGATTTAAGTGCCCTGTCCATTGCAAAGAGTATAGTATTCTTCTTCTAGAGTTATAATTAGTTTCGTCTCCTAAATTAACATTCTACGCCACATTTTACTACAACAAAGAAACATCAGCTAAAACGGACGAACTTCTAGTAACAAGTTCTCACTCCTGTTTTTCCTATTCTATCGTGACGTTATCAGACAAACAATCTCGTAATTTAATTGACTACATTTATTGAAAGTGAATTTTTTATATTTATTTATACTTGTATATTCAACGAATAAACTTCGGAGTAGGTTGGAATAATATTTTTTGCAAGGATGAGCTTGATCTTAAGCAGTAGAATTGCAAAATCATCTATTTTATTGACATCGATTTTCTTTTGGTTTCCTTTCCATTATAAGTTTGTACACTCAGACAAAATTTCTTCCACAAACAATGTTTGCAGAAAAGGAGATTCTCCTTCGTAAGTAGTGTATTAATTTATTCACATTGAAATTATTTAAATAGTGTGCTGAGTGCTGAAACTTTTGTGAATATTATAGAGCCGATAACTTTGACACCATTGTATTCGACGCCTATGGAACTCTCCTAGACTTAAATTCCTTACACAACGCAGTGTCCAAAGTAACATCAGATCCAACCTCATTCTTGAATTTATGGAGAATGAAACAACTAAATTACACTTGGCTAAGAACCCTCATGGGCCGTTACAAAAACTTCTGGATAGTTACAGGAAACGCCTTGGATTTTACATTGCAAAAAACAGCAACTACGTTAGAATCAGGACAGCGAAATAATTTGATGAATGCCTGGTTAGAGTTATCCCCTTATCCAGAAGTCCGTTCATCCTTGGATAAAATGAAATCCAAATATCGCCTTGCTGTCCTTTCAAATGGAAGTCCTGTAATGCTAAAGAAAGTTTTTAAGGCCGCTGGTCTCGACGATGTTATTAAACCAATCATTAGCGTTGACCCCGTCGGAATCTATAAACCTCATCCAAACGTCTATGCCTGGGGTCAGAAAGTATTGAAAAGTCAAAAATCTAGGATTTTATTTGTATCTTCAAATGGATGGGATGCTATCGGAGCTCAATCCTATGGATTCACTTCTGCTTGGGTAAATCGTGCTCATGACCCTGTTGAACAACTTGGAATTCAACCAGCAATGCAATTCAATGACTTGACTGAACTCGCGACTTATCTTGATTTGAAAAACGACAATGAATGTGATTAGAAAAAATTGAGGGATTTGTCCAAAAGATTTCCTGTTTTACTTTAGTTTATGATTTGTACAAGTAATTGAAAAAAATGGTAGATCAATGTGATGAAAAATTTTATTTAATAAAAAAATCGGAGAATCCTCTCTAAATTTCGTTACAGCATTGGACACAATAATCAGTTCTAGAAAACCGACTGCTTTCTTAGGTCTCATAGAAATCCACTTCCAGCCGAGAACCTTGAACAAGTTTCCCGTTTAATGTCTTGAGTCCACAGGATTTGTCCAAAATACTTCCTGTTTTTCTTTAGTTTATTATTTGTACAAGTAATTGAAAAAAATGGTAGACCATTGTGATGAAAAATTTTATTTAATAAAAAAATCGGAGAATCCTCTTTAAATTTTGCTACAGCATTGGACACAATAATCAGTTCTAGAAAACCGACTGCTTTCTTAGGTCTCATAGAAATCCACTTCCAGCCGAGACCCTTGAACAAGTTTCCCGTTTAATGTCTTGAGTCCATTCATGGCTTCATCTTCATTGTTAAAAGCTACAAGGAAATATCGACCATTTTTGCTTGTCCGTTCGGTAATGTTAGCATTCGGAACGATTTTCTTTAGGTCCTTCCGTCCAACCTCGCCATACTTACTGGTAACTTTCAGTCTGTAGATAATAGTAGATTTATGATCAAATTGCCTAAAATATTCTTATATAAAATCATTCATTGATCTTACGTTGTCCAATCTGTTGAACTCTTCTTTGTAATCGGATCCAAAGTCTGTTCGCTATTAAGTCTGTCTGTACCTGCTACGACTGAACTTGCAATGCTTTGATTTTCAGTAGTATTTTGATCTCTTCGAGGCTTTTGTGAAACAGTCATATTGCTATGGAGGACATGGGAGGTTGAACCAGGTTCAGGTTCAGACGCTAGTTGACGATTCAGATTTTTATTAAGACCACCACTTGTCGATTTTCTTCGACCAGAGCTTGCAGTAGCCACGAGTTCTGTTTCAGCCAAGGAACGTCTTCCACCAGTAGGATCTATGATTGGATTAACTTCTGTGAATAAACTGTGCGCCTTATCCTTTGACAATGCCTCCACAATATCCTTGGCATTGTGGGCTGCCTCAGCCAGTGATTTTCGATTTGGTCTCTCCCAATCAGTGTTACTCGCTGGAGCGCTGATGCTGCCTGGAGAATTACGTGAGGTACGAGGATTAGTACTTAAACTACTAACGGAACTCGATCTTCCAGTGCCACTGGGATTTGGAAGGAGAAGGTGTTGACCGTGTGCCTCTGCTATAGATTTTCGATGATCGAAGGCATACTCAGGTGTAAAGAAATTTAATTTATCAGGTGGATGAACATGTGAAAGCATTTGACCCTTGAGTGCAGCTTCAGTTAGAGATAAGCGATTGGCCATCTCTGCAGCTACGTGTATTGGGATCTCATCTGTAGGTACTATATTGTCATCTGGATGAATACTGACTCGGGTCCTAGCTAAAGCTTCGTGTAAAGATTTCCGATCTTTTCGATGCTGACGCTTGTCAGTCTTTGTGCTCAGTCTTTCTTCTAGTCCAGTGGCCTTCTGCTTAGATTTATGTTTTGCCTCGGCTAGAGACATCTCATCAGCTTGTTCAGTCTGTCCAGTTTTGCGGAAATAATTTTCTAAGAAATACTCAGATTCTTGGTCATCTGCTTGATTTATATTAGGCCCATCAGCATTCTTTGTTGAAGTGGATCTTACTTTGTAGTTGCGCTTAGCTTCAGTACGGTTCTGTAGATCTGGGTGCACGGGCTCATCCTCATCCTCCAGAATTACACTCTTCTCCAGAATGACACTCTTTTTTCCTGCTCGGTCTTTAAACTCTGACTCCAAATCTTCTTTCAGATACACTGATTTGTCAGAATGACGAGGGATTTCACCAGAAACCCTTCGTCCTGCAGGGCGCTTAATGAAATATTCAACGTCTCTTGAGCCTTCTCTGCTATGACGAGTTTTCTTTTCACTGTCACTGAGTAGTTCAGGTTCGTCATCCATATTTGGAATTGGAATGATACTCTTTTTTCCAGCTCGACCTTGAAATTCGGATTCCAAATCCTCTTTTAGATAAACCTTTTTGTCAGAATGACGAGGGAGATCTTCAGATCCAAGGCTTTTTCCTGCTGGACGCTTGAGAAAGTACTTGTCTTCTTTTTCCTTGTCTTTAGAACTAGAACCTTTCTTAGTTTCAGGAGTTGTTTTGCCATCGGATTCAACTGATTCTTCATCATAATATTCTGACCAAAATGGACCCATAATCATACTCTTTCTTCCTGCTCGGTCTTTGAATTCGGATTTCAGATCTTCTTTTAGATAAACAGATTTATCAGAGTGACGAGGAATATCCTCATCAGATCCAAGAGCTGGTCCTGGGCGCTTAATAAAATATTCAACCTCTTTCTTAGAGGCAGAGCTTTTGTCTTTGTCTTTCTTTTTATCCTTCTTATCTCCCATTTTTATGCTATATAATTTTAATCTTGATTTAATGGTGACTTTCCCAATAACTGCCTGGGTAGTGAAGTGAAACAACAGGATTCCAATTAAGGAATCCTAAATTTTGATATAAATTAAATTTTCAACTTTAAAAAAATATTTTACAATCAAAAGTACTTCGATTTTTAAACGAAATTTTCATAATAAGGATTTCCCATAACAACATCTGTCTAAATACTTATTTCGAACTTTTTAACCCACGAATTTAAATTTCACTTTACGGTTAATCATTTATTTGACTCTCATCGATGATCTTTAGAACAGAACAGTGACCCGAATATTTGTAATTATATATTATATTTTAAATATTGATAATATTTTAGCATTGGATTAAATTATATTTAATTTGTGTTTGCCCCTTCCCTACCTGCCCGTCTTGTAACTCTTCATATGTTCTGCTATAGAAATTCTTCAATATTACTTTTTAAACTTTCATCCTTAAGACTAAGTAGACTATTATCCTCATCATCACAAGTTTCAACAATGGGTTCCAAATTTTTCTTCTTTTTGGACCCACCAGCCCTTCCACCAAAAGTTAGGATTAATTCTGCCACACTTTTTTGAACTTCTTGTTCCTCAGCTTGACGAGCAGAGGCTTTGGCTTGAGCTGTTAACATGGCCGTCGTTTGTTGGCATATGGCGTCCATGTCACTAAGGAAGGACGATGATGATGTGGCAGGAGGAATTGGAGGTTTGACGTCCAATGAAGATTCAAATGTGATTGGAATAAAAGTTTCCAGAGGTGAACGGTTGCTCCCGTTGACTGGTGCAGAGGATGGCTCGGGTGGTCTTGGGGAAAGACGCCCATTGCTATTTTCACCCGATATCTCCATTCGAGCTTCGGATAATAAACTTGGGAAGGATGCGACGCTTGCCCATCGTGCAATCTTCTCTGTACTTTCGGAAAGTTGCATCTATAAAATTAAATTGACAATTATAGTTTAAAGTTTCCATAAACTTTATGCCGATCGACCTTGCTTCGCCAAAGTTGTTCTCTTGATTTGCTAAGAGTTTTCCTGAGACCTGCCACGAGAACTTTTTCTGCCAATTTTTCTCTCGACTTTGTTCGTTTTCCGTCAGTCAAATCAAACGTGGATTTACTAATGTACTTTGTGGTTTTACCCCTTCGTATCATCATTGTGCAAGATTTGAGCCAGTCGTGCTGAAGGGACGCTATTGCTGTCGGTCTTGTTCTGTGTATATTGAAAAATTATAAATTACAAGACACAAACCTTGAAATGCACAAGATTGTCTAATTTCAACTCACCCTGGCTTCTTGTCGCAAAGACTTTCAATAAAACCAATTCCACAAGGACTGACATCTTCAAAGAGCTCTGGAGGAAAATCAATCGCAGTGCTGATGATATTATTAAAAGTTTCATGATCCGTTTCTGCACCAAATGGTGAAAATCCGGTGAGGAGGACATAGGCAACAATACCCGTAGACCAAATATCAGATTTGGTGGATAAAGGCTCGAATTGTAAGATTTCTGGGGCTACAATATTGAAAACATGCTCATTATGAATTCATGTTCATTCAAAAAGTTTCTTAATTTCATTCTTACCGACATAATCAGGTGTACCCACAATTTCTCGCACGTCTAACCCTTCCACAACACGACTCAATTCAAAGTCACAGATTTTGATATCACAGTTTGGGAAATCTCCCATGAGGAGCATATTTTGAGGTTTAATATCTAAATGGGCTATGGACTTTCCATGCAAATATTCTAATCCTTTGAGGAGTTGATAAATATATTTACTCGCATAATTTTCTAAAAGGACAATGTCCGCATCAATAATTGACTGAAGATCTCCTCCTGGGGCACTGAAAAATAAATATTCTGAGTTGTAGACAAGTCAATGACATTTTAATTATTTTATAATCTTACAATTCCATAATGGTCACAATATGAGTAGGAGTGAGGAAGGCATCTTTAAAAGTAATGATATAAGGGCTCTTGAGTTTAGAAAGGAGTCGGATTTCGTTCAAATTCTCTTTTCGCTTTGGACTATATTTGGCAGCAAAGAGTTGACCAGTTTTCCTGGAACGGGCTCTCCGTACTTGAGCATAAAGGCCACTGGCAAATAGAAAATGAATTAACTAGCATGTACACGTATTCTAAATTCCATGGAAATTTTCCAATACGCAATACGTGTACCTCATGGTCACTCTTGATTTCGCAATATAAATTAAACGTCTGACTATATGACATGTGTTCTTTAAGGTACATTGACAAGAATGTAATAAAAATCTCACTTTACCTGGCAAAGGCCCCTGTTTCAACTTCGTAGAATTTCCTCAAATCTTTTACGACTTTTGGTTCCTCCATTACAAATTCCAATTATCGCATTCCTGGAAGGGCACGACGCACAAGCACCACACTTGATCACTTGGTCAATTCTATTGCAATGCAATATTTCAACTTTTAATTTAAAATCCTATACTTCACTCCACATTGCATTTTGCATGGATGGATGCTCATTTCATTTTTACTTCATCCAAGTATCAATACTAATATTTTTGAGCTGTGCCCTTATAAGTTGATACTGAAACAATCCTTTCACTCCAATCCTTATTTGGCAACTTGCTCAATTTTTTTCTTCACTTGTTGGAGGATTATACACTTACTTACTTTACACTATCTATGACAGCTATGAAGAGTTGAAGAAAAAAACGATTTTAGCAGTGCTCTTGCTCTTATACAGGATCTTACTTACACAGTCACGGCCAACAATCCCAGAATATAATAGACACAACAACAATACGCAGTCCACAGTCCATGAAATATTTCTAATCACCTTAAACCCATTTAACACCTTGGAAGATTAAGCAAATTGCGATGGCGGTGGACGACTAACTACCAACCAACTACTACGCCTAATGCCCTAATGCTTGATTGCAATGCCAAATTTTTAGCAAGAATGGCATTGGAAAATAAGCGATGACATGAATGAAAAACTTGTCTTTTCTCATCAAATCTTGTTAGACGCCAATTCCAATCCGTCTGCCTTAATTAAGCTTCAAGCCAAATTATTATTCTACTTTACTTTACTCGCTCACGAGCTATTTAACTCTCGTAAGATTTTTTTTTTCGCAACTAAATAAGTAGTTGGAACGAGTTTGGCAGTGAAGCGACTTTAATTTGCATATTGTGTCAAAATGGACGCATCTGCTATTTATACGAGTTCCCACGCTTGCTCAATATAATGCAACGTAATATGACATCCTGGAAATAAAACTTCAAAATATTTTAGTTTAGCAGAGATTTTTTTTATTAATTTCTCCAAAAGTTCATATTTAATAATATAAGCATTCATAATAATGTTTTGATTTGATTTTTACGGTTTCCTAATAATATGTGTACGATTTTTCTGGCATAATTTGCATTTTTCTCACAATAACGTACAGTCAATATATAATAGCAATTTGTGTAAAATACATTCATCAGTTTCAACAACATTTTCAGAGTTTTAACAATTTCAGGCAGACAGACAGGCCCAATATTTCCTATTGTTAATCACAGTCAACTCAGCACTTTTATTTTTCATTTTGCTTTTTGTGTGAGTGCGTGAAATGACATGACACGTTTGGGCAGTTTCAAATAATAAAACATTGAAAATTTAAATGGTTATTTTATACGTAATAATGTGTAAAAATGTTGTAGCAGACCTATTTTGATAAAATTTTTAAATAATGAGTACGTTTTAATTTAATTTTTATTTGCATCTCTTAATGGTCACCCCTGAGTAATTCAAAGAGCAAATTAAAACCGGATGAGTCTTCCTGCTTGGCTGTCAGCATTTCTTTGCCCACCTGAAAAAATAAGCAAAGAAAATTATTGCATAAGAATTTATTTGTTTGAGGTTTTAATTTTTTGATTCTTACCTGACAAATTCGTTGAAGCTCGGGAATTTTGAGAAGGAGTTCACCGAATTTAGAAGGGGATTCTGGACACCGGGCCAGGGCATAAGTTTGGAGACATTGGAGGAGACTTTCTTGAGATTCACGCACCTTGTCACCTTCCTGTAGCTCATCGACTTCTATCACAAAGCAAAAAAAATTCAATTGATTCCAAACTAGTAGAAGTTCTTTTTTACATTGATTTTACGGTCTGCCAAATTCTAATGGGTTACTACTACAATAAAGATGACGTCAATCGAAGAAGGAACGTAAAAATTCACCTGAAGACATGAGAATGATAACTTTGAGGGCAGCATATTCCACAGTATCAAGTCTGAGTCGACGTAAATTATCCGTGAAATGAATCATTCTTGAAATGCACTGATTCCCATGAGCTTCCCCTTCTTTGAGAGTGAGTCTTTCGTTGATACGAATTTGCCCAGCCGACATTGGAATTGATCGGTAGCAACAAGAGAATAATAAAAGCTCACACCAGGAATTGAGTAATAATTTTGTCTGATCCTCAACCTATGAAAAAAATTAAATTAAGATACCAGACAATTTTGGACAATATGCCTCGGGAACTAACCTGAATATTTTTAAATAGAGGGAGGGATTTGCACCATTTGACAAGACGATAGAGACGTCGATCTGCGGCTGAGCATAGATCTGCCAAATAATCCGTCCCTTTATTTGGACAACTCCCATTGCTGGACGGACCTTTGCCAGATTGCTCAGGTTCAGGGTCTGGGTCAACCACTGCTGACAAATGCCAGAGGGATTCACACTCAACAATCTCCTTGAGTAAATTGGGAACTTCCCAAGTGGGTGGGATATTATTAGGTGGATTTGTTTCCCCAGATTGACAAGCACCAGTTGAGGTGGGTGGAAGGGCATAGCTACACGCATAAGTACTTCGACCTCCGCGTGTTCGGTCTTCCCGAATTGCTAAAACAAACGATAATTCAAAATTCGCCATTTTTTAAAATTAAAAATTAGAATTTTACCTTCTAATTTCATCCCAACTCGAAGGCACTTATCAAATCTACATGCAGGGCATTTTTTCCTGGTGGCTATAGCCACATGGCACCTACAAAATTCAAATTTTAATTGAAAACCACGCTGTTGTGTAAATATTTGGTTTGGCTAATGGTAAATTTCTCTTACGAGGCTCCGCGAAGGCACACATAATTTTTACGATTTTGAACTGTTCTCTTGAAAAATCCTTTGCAAGATTCACAAGAAAATATCCCGTAATGAAAACCGGATATACGATCTCCACAAATTGGACACGGGCTGCAAAAATTAAAAATGGATGTAACACTAAATATCTGCATGCTTCGTACATAGGTTTTAGGCAAAATAATTAGCAAATATTGAACAAATACAAGATAAACTCTCGCGGCCTGACCGACTATGTAAAAATTTAACGGCAATCTTAATGGAAATGAGATTCATAAATTTGTTTGAATAAGTCGGTAAAGTACATAGAATTTTAAGTTGTGTACATTTATTCAATATTAGCTTAACGGATTTGCCAATGTCAAATCCAAGCTTAAGCTTACCTATTGATCAACTGTTGCCTCGAAATCCCTTGAGATGTCAAGTTCGAGGAAAGTAATACTTCCTGCTGATCACCATCTGCAAATATGGGAAAATCCCACATTAATCTGAATAAACAAATTCTAAATAAACCTTCATTTTTACAACTAAAACTTACCAAAATCGTCGCATTTATTCACAACTCTATTTTGATTATGAGATAAAAGTGGGGAATTTGAAGGGGAAGGTGGAGTCGTATTATTAGATGAGGAGGAAAAACTCCTTTGTGACGCATCCGAATTGTGGCGTGAAAGATTTGAACTCGGAGTTGACCAACCCCCAAGGGCTGAGTCAGGGGAAGGAGGGATTCTAGGGAAAGAGAGATTCATCGGTGGTTGTTGTTGCTGTTGCTGAAGTTGTTGCTGTTGTTGGTGCTGGGAGATTGAGGGTAAACTTCCAAAATTAGAATTATTTGACACATTATTATTAGAATTGGCATTTGAGGTTGGACAAATACTTCCATTTGTCAAACAACTCCCAGAATTTCTTGCATTTGGAGGGAGACTTGATGGAAGTTGTGGGGGGCCTTCAGACCCTTCATTGGCGCTCGTGTTATTTAAATTAAGAACCCCAGCAGCAGCAGCAGCATAATTATTTTCTTGAGATCCGGAACATTGGCTTTCATCCGTTTGCATTTGGACGGGAAGGGAAAGGTCAGAGGGTCGGGAATTTCCATTGGGTGAGAATTCGTTGATTGGCACAACAGGAGGTTGACCCTGGGGCTGACCTTGAGAAGAGGAATTATTTGGCTGCCCAGTACTATGTGTAATGTAAAATGAGTGTTGAAGTTGAGGTTGACTTGATTGAACGACGGAATTTCGATGAGAAGGGACAATGACGGTTGAAGGGCTCACGAGCATTGGGAAGGGTCCATCACTCCCACGCTTTTGTTGCTCGGATTTGATGACACTGACTGAAGTGGCTGGGAGAGATGACGAGAGAATTGCATGCAAAGCACGAGGACAATTCTTGGACAATGACGATGAAGAATTTGCATCCTCGTCCTTGTCCCCTTCAATCGTCGATTCTTCAATATCCAAGTCCTCGTTATCCTGTAATGACAAAAAATTTAATTTTAATTTGGTTTTAAAATTTTATAATGACAAAAAATTCATACATCATCGGATAATTCTCCATCCCAAGACATGGGTCTGGGAGGATCATGTCTTCCATTCGCATGTTGTCGATGGAGAACCAAATCATGTTCCCCTCCTCCTCCTCCATTTAATTGACCGTGATGATCTTGAGAGGAAATTCGGGCAATTTCTTCATCGCATTCCGTTTCGATGCTCTCATCCATAATGCTCCTAATTTAGACGAGACCCTGCCCCTGTTGTTTCTGTATATGTTGTGGGAACCAACGGACAAAAGGAGTTTTATTTTTTGCAATTCTGATTCCCAATGATCCTGAAGAGAACGTCAACGTGCAAATCCCAGAAACCTGTTTGGAGATTGGAAAAAAATAGAAAAGAAAATTATTAGTCTTTGTATCTGTCATTGTTCGATAGATTAAGGCCGGGATTTGGATTACAACATCGGCATATATGTGCAATTCGTCCCAGACATGTCATTATTATTATTTTTTTAACTGAACATGACGACTACTCGTCTAGCTCATTTTATTTCATTCATTCTTTCCTCAACTGAATATCAAATCCTTCAAACTAAAATTCAATTGGTCCATGCATGAGAAAATCAGCACTGACACTGACACTAGCACTGAGGCCGATGTACATATATGATTATTATAAAAAAAACCTGACCTGGGTGGCAATAGGAATCGGTTTTTCTTGAATTATCTCGATTCGTCGATTCGCAAACTCGAAATTGCACCAGCAAAGCAACAAATGCATTTCGCAAATACAATTGATGCATTCTGCATTCATGTACTGCAATCTGCAATTTTTTAACCTCCCTTTCCTTGTAAATTGGAATGATGTTGAGTGCATGCAACAAGTATTTATTTTTTATTACTTGAAAAGTAGTTTAAACTGGCTGAAACATGTAATTTAATTTGGAAGCTCCTTGTCATTCATAACATTGGATTGGAGTCTGCCTTCAGATTTTCTCCTCAATTCCATCCTTTCATTCATAAAACTTTGAGTCTGAACAAGCAAGCTGAAGCTGAACAATAAAAATTAGAGCCAATACAATATTGTACAGGTACTGCAAAAATCTAGTCAGTAGCAAATGCAAATGGCATTGGCCCATCCCTAAATTAAATGAAAGAAATTGAATTGAAGGTAAGCAAGCTCATTTCAATTTAGCTTATGCTTCTCTATTTTCCTCAAGGAAGGTGCAAAGAATATTGTCAATTAATGCAACAAAGAAAAGTCAAGTCATTCTGTCCAGGGGAGGGACTACAATAATATTTATTATGGTAGGTTTACAAATGAATAATTTGTTGTGACTACTGTTAACTCAAATTCAATTTATTCTTGTATGACCAGAGCTGAGCTGTGGTGTCAAAGTCAAAGACTAAATGTAAATGCTAAAACTTTTCAACATTAACATTACGGTTCACTTTTGCTCTCTGGAGTTATCTTTTAATGCTACATCATCAAAATAAAATATCTATCTAAAGTCGAGGTTATGTTATAAGCTATATGCGATATGTCCTCAGTCTCAGCTGTTTGGCTTGGCAAGGTTATGACTGACAGCAGAGCGCCGATGACCGTCAGAAGGTCGAGTTGAATTGGCATCAGCATAAGGCAAAGGCATTAGCATTTGGACTTTTATAATTATGATTACATAGTCCAAATATGTTGGATGGATGGATGAGTTAATGTTAATATAAATTCAGGACTGCGTGCCAAGTTCAACACAGTCTTAATCAGATACTTTTGTTCAGAGGAACACAATGGTAGTGGTACAGCACATTAGATACAGGCGACCATTGATCGCAATGACGAATGACGATGGGAAAATTTATTCATAGAGATGAAATTATTTACAGTTAAGTTGAATTGATTGACAGCGTATTGGTTCCACTTCCCGTTTACAATATTGCAATGCAATTATTTATTGAAATTGAAATACTTTGGTTTTGGCAAGGGTTCAAGGTGAAGGTGAAGAGTTTACAAGACACGACAATTCTAAATGACTAATTCTACAATTAGTTGTACATTAAACGAATAAGCCTTGCCCTTGCCTTACAAATAAATCATGATTTCTAGATTTCCTGATTTAGAATTAGAAAATTTCATTTAACGATACCATTACCCTACTATAAATTTGACCTTTTGGTCACCAATCCAAGAAATAAATACGGCGACATGTTTCTTTTTAACTTCTAATTTCAAGATATCCTGATCAAGTTCCTGCAGCTGAACAAATTCTTTGAAAAAAACTAAGAAAGCATGATGGGCAAGCGAACCTATCCGCCCAGACTCAATGCAAGCACAAACATTTAAATAATTTAAGATAAAGTCTATTTAATCAAATATTAATATTTTTCTAGCTCCGTCTAACTGTGACTTGGCAGGCAGACAGGCAAAAAGTAAGTTTTAGTGCCGTGTGCATGAGGAAAATACACTACCCATGTTATAATTTGCATAATATATAATCACAATCACGCAATGTGTCATCAGCGAAAATCCCCTTGCGACCTTGGACAGGTCACTCCATTGCCATTTGCCATTCCACAATCCTAGACATCCTGGAACCATTTCTCTGAAATAGATCCCCCAAGGCATTATCAACTAAACTAAGAGAGCAAGGGTACTCCTCCTGTATTCTTCCAGATATAAAAAGGATGTCTAAATTCAAGAATATTAATTTCTTGCTACACACTGCGTGATCATGTTCCCCTATTTTTTAATCCTTTCGTAATTTTTCAGCTACTATTCCCGGAACTATGGGTATTTCCATACCACAGGCATAGGGAAGTCATGTCATGTCGTCTATTTTAGCTACTGTGGCCTTGCAATATTTTTAAGGTTCTTTCTAACAATACAAAATTTGTTTGCCGGTACGGAAATGCCAATGCCAATAATAATCATATCATATTGCCAATTGCATGTGGAACATCTGCGAGTCATGCCATGGTACTTGGTGTGTGGTTTATAAATGAACGAGTACAGTACGAGGCCAGGCCATTGCCGCTTCCACAATGAATCATGAATCATACGAAAATTCGACGAATATATTCGCAGAAGCACTTGCCGACTTGACTGAGCCTAAGCCGAACCAAGAGCCAAGAACCTAAATTTTTCGTTAATGACTAATTGGGAAGATGAAAACTGCACCAACCTTTTGTATTTGCATTCCGCGTTCCTTCCTTTCCTCTCTCGTTGTCTGTCCTCAATTTACAAAATTTTATGAATCACTGACGACTGACTGATGAACCGTTAGAAGGGAAATCCGTTTTCTCTCTTACAGGGTTAAAAACACATCCAAAGATTCAATGACAAATCAAATTGAGCAGAATGCTTAAAATGTTAAAAATACTCCGTACGGAATCTTTTGGTTATGTCAAGTTACAGCTCAACACACAAATAACTCCAGATTATTGGTTAACACTGTTTTGTCAGTTAAAATATTCGTAGGCAAATTTGTTCCAGTTTAGCAATTTTCACAGTAAGCAAAAATTAATTAATAGCACAGGAGAAATTAAAGCTTTAGCTTGGATTGGATTTGATATTGTTGACCACTAGGTTAAATGGTTAACACTACTATCAGACTGGAAGTCAACTCTCAGACTTGAGACAGAATAAATCCCCAAATGGTAATTCTTTTCTCTCAAATCAAACTGCGCACTTATTTATTGTTTTCTTCCACCCACTCAATTTCAATTCAATTCATTATTCTTCCTCTTGGGTCAGAACTCAGAAGAACCACAACGACATCCACGTTCGGTCTCAGTTCAAGTTCAATTATTATGCGTTGTCCCACTTGAAGATGGATTTGAGTTTTGAATTATAATTATTTGCACAATGATCCCAATTCACAGTCAGGCAAAATAATTTGAATTTAAAGCGTAGTGTATGGAGCCGGAACAGAATTTGACAAACGTCTGGACATAAAATATGTACGGAACTCTCTTTTCTTTGTGTTTCTGTTATGTCCTAGTCCTGTATACAAGGATCCGATGCCGGGACTTTCTCGGTCGGTCACAGACTTTCTCCGCACTTATTTTCAACACAACTCAAAACACAATGCGCAGTCAGGTTGAGTCAGACTCCACAGCTATATGCTTGCTTTTGCACTACACAGACGGACGGATCCGTTCGTCAAATTCAATTCACGGAATTAAAAACCAAAGGTAAAGGTCAGGGGTTGAGGTTAGTCCTTCACACCGGCTTTAATCCAACAACGCTGGAGTCTGGCTCTGGATGCCGGAACACAGATACGACTACGACTGTCAATTCCAATTCCAATGCCAATGCCCTGACTTTGCTTATTTTGCTTTCGCGTCAAGATCAACTTTGAATTTTCTTCAAATGATAACATTAGCAGCATTGGCATTATTCTCATTTGTCCAACTTGAGCAGGCAGATCGATTTTAATTTGACCTTGCTTGCTGCAAATCACAAAACACTACGCACTTCAATCCACATATAAAATGAAAATACGTCGGAATTTGGAATCTGAATTAATAATTTGATTCGCAACACAATCACACCAACACCAAAACAGACAAACACAATGGAATTTTCCAAATGGTTTGCCAAAGCAATTAACTTCCAATTTCACCTGCTTCGTTCGACCATCGACTCTTAAAATTAATTTGAGTAATCATAATGGACTGGACATTTATTTTTGTTATTATTTTGAGAAGACTTCGTAGTAGTAGTAGTATGGGAGATCATCCTTCCCTTGTGTCTGGGACTGGAGACGTAGACGTACGAACGTAGTACAAAAGGATGATGAGAAAAATCAACTGACAATGAAAATGAACCCAAAGGCCAACTTCAATGTCGTCCCGTATAGCCACAGTCAGCCAATGCATAGCACTATTTTGTTCCCCCCTCTGCCTAAAGACCTAAAGTGTTAGGTGTTGGGATCTTGGTTGCCTATGTTATGTATGCCTGCTTCGTTAAAAAAATGTTTGGTTTCGGCTATAAAATAAAATCGCATGTGGCTAAATCGCTGCTGCTGCTGCTGGGAGGAAAAGACCTTCACCTTGAAAAATCCAACCGTACGTGAACTTGACACAAGAGCTATGCTTGCTATGGAGAATTCTACTACTATGCTTATGTATTTTTGCCCTATTCAACTCTTTGGGTACAGAAGGATAGATGATAGTCTGGGATGTGCATAGTGCTATGCTATGTGCAACTGCCTTGGCATTGGCATTGGCTTTGCCAACAAAATCGATACTTTTGGCTTGAGCGTTTTCCATGTACCAGTAGCCTTGCACTTTGCTACTTTCTCTTTCACCTTTCAGACTCTCCTCTGTCCTAAGTTTAGGTGTTGCAAATGCGAATGCAAAGGTCAATTTCAATTCAATTCCAGGGAAATGTCAAAGGATTAGGGCTTTTTATTTTGGGGAGAAGATAAAGCTAAATCTAAAGATAGATCAGTCGAAGCGAAGCACCAGAATCGGAATTCGATAACGAAAGATCGAAATAAATGAATAAGAATTTTGTGCACAGCAGTATTGAAATTAAAATTGGATCACATTTTAATTTATACGTAAATATTTGACAACGAATTTCATAGTCATCATGTCATTTCCTAATATTTAGTCACCCGCATTTCAGATTTCAGTAGTTTCATTTTCTACTATCAGAATTGCGCAAGTAGCATTTGAAGGTCAAGGTCAGGTGGTACATGGTCTTAAATGAATTGGCCCGTCCTCATTGTGTTTACCAAAATTTAATAGCATGGACGAATGAATCATTTTCCTCTTACGTAGTTTTAATTAACTATTAATTCAATTTTAATTTGCTAATTAACTTAATTAACGGCCTTTGGCTTGGTTGTGCTGCTGAGCTTTGGAGCACATGAGGGTGAGGAATATGCGAGTGCTGAGCAATGGTTCATTCTCATTTGACATTGACCATGAAAACGAACGACCTCAATCACGTGTTGAGTGCACTTTTGAAAGGAAACAGCTGTGAATGTCAATTATGAAATTGTCCTCTAATGCCAAGTGCTATGCTGGTTGGAATTTGACCGAGTTGAAGTTGAACTTATCACTTCATTCACCTTATCAAGGAATTATGAATGATTACGACAATCAGTCCATACTCCCACGAGGATAACAAGGGGGATTTAGCTATGCATTGCAGCAGCATTAGCATTACAATGGATCAGCACAGAGCGGAAGTTGGGATAAGTAAGGAATTTATGAAATGCAATAACATTGCGTTAGCGCCTGGCTTTCCTTAGTCCGGATATCAAGAATTACTTGTACCATTTTCTTGACTTCCGTCCATAACCAATGAATGTTAATCCAGAAACAAATATTAAGATTGAATTGGACATTGAAAATTGCTATTTTCCAAACGAATTCTATTACATTACAAGAACACACACCAGAAAGTTTCTCAGACTATATTTGTGTTTCTTTGTAGGAATTCTCTAATGAGATGAACTGGAGAAAGCAGAATAACTATGTAGGCAAAACTACACAAAATAAAATTGAGTATTGTTTTAATCCCAAATTAATTGACGACACTAATTAAATGATTAATTAACTCAATTTGCCCACATAAAACAAGAGAGCATCTGAATATCCGACATCAAAGGTTGTGTTGCAAAATTCATTCGAATCTGAATCTGTTAAAAATAAGTCTAATTATCAAATTCGAAATTCAATGAACTTAATGAGATTTACTATTTTTGTATTATCTATTGGCTTCTAGTTCTAGTCAAGTTCACACTTTACTTTCCTTGTCATCCAATAATGCAATTTCTACACCAAATTTAGAAAAAAAAGCCCAAAATTTTTTCAATCAAGACACAACATCACGATGGCGAGATATAAGAGAAATCATTAAAATACTCAATACTCAAGCAACAATAATTAACAACTTATTTTTGTTGTTGCTCAGCTCCAATAAAGAATCCATGATTGGTTTAACCTTTTCCCAGCGGTAAAACAGAAACATGATGAGTATACCTTTTATCATACTCTCAAGCGTCTAGCCGCCGGTGCATTGCAGTCGTTGCGGTGCGTGAGTATGTCTTTGATTCCATATCCATTTCCATTATTCAATTCCTTCCATTGACTGAAGGATGGATCATCCATTATTCCATTTCCATCAGGTACAGTACAAGGTGGGTTGTTGGCTGGGTAGGTAGGTGAAGTTTAGTATTAGCACCAGGATTATGAGTGGATTATCCCTGAGTACTGAATACATTGGGTCTTCGGTCTTGGGTGGGATGAGTTGCTGGCAGCAAGGGTGAAAGCCGGCGTAGCAACAGTGCTATCTTCTTGCTACGCCGATTTTGCCTCAAATGACCGAGTGAGAAAAAAAACGGATGAGTCAAACCTTCCTCCCCCTTCCCTTCCTCTTAATTCACTTCAGGATGGATTGGATCTACTCCAAAAGCAATGGCAATAGCAAAAAAATATTAAAGGCCAATGTCATACCATACATACAAAACGATCTCTCCATTGAAAGGAATGGAATGGACGGACGGTGCATAAAGGGTTAGCATTCAAAGTGTCAGTCCAGTCGAGACAGACGGGACGGAATATTAATTCATTTGCATTCGCAGTGTCGAGTGTCGTTGAATTAAATAAAATGAATGAACTCCGGTGTGTAATAGTATTTAAAATATGCGTAGATTTCAATAGAATATATAAATTGTTCCTCAAGCTAATGTAAAATCTATCTGCTAAAATTTGACTTTGAAAATTTCGTATCATTCAGATTAGGTCAGCTAAGCTAATTTTATCCAAGAGTATCGTGCAGTGCTAAAATTCTTTGAGCAGAGGACATAAGGGTTAAACGTTGAGACTGAGGCTGAATGAACTATATCAGCATCAGCCTAGTGCAAAATAAGTAACGCAAGCGGTGGTGGTGGTGTGAGAATTGAGAATGACATTGTGAAAGACGAATTTTTGTAGATCAAAGCCAAATCAGCACAGCACTAGGACTACTAGCTAGCAACTTGTTGCAAAAATCAAATGGTGCGTCTGGCTTTGCTCTGGCTGGCTGCGTGTAAATTGGTCCAGAGAAAGAGCCAAGGGAGAATTCAGATTTGCCATGTTGTAGCAATTTATCTGACACTGTAGTTCATTCTGATCATTTTAGTTTTACTACTGTCTCTGTCGCTGTCGCTGTCTGTGTCCTCTGAGTCTGAGTCTGAATCTGAGATGTGATTCGAATTGCCAATGCCATTTGTTTGTATGGGTAGGCACGGCCATCCAAAACCCAATGAGATGACATGGGCTCTCAAAGTCAAGTACAATGGGTCAATGCCCCATTAGGTAAAGTAGCAAAAGGGAAGGGAAGAATAATGCAATGCAATGGAGCTGGGTGAGATGAGAATGAGATGGCAATGGCAATTACAATCTTCTTGTGTAATTTTAACCATGATCTCATCCAGACACTGGTTTTTGGCCACGTGCCAGGTGTATAAACATTTTCAAGACGTCTTTCCTCTACTCAAACTCATCTCACAGATCAGGCAGGGCCTAAGCTTTTGCCACAAGGGAAGTTAATTCGTCAATTAATTTGTTCGTACGTAAAAGAATTTTATTTTAACTTGATGAGATGAGAAAAAGGCTTTATTTTCAATTTTATTATTGTAGAATCTATTGTCACCCCAGAAATAACCCTTGTCCATTTTGTTCAGATCTAAACTACCTTAATTTCATTTTGCATCGCGAATGTCAAGTCTAGCTCAAATCAACTAGCTCTGCTCTGAGTCTAGTCTGAGTTGTATTTCTCGGAAGGGTTATATGCTAAATATCAACAACAACCTAATCCAACTCAGCAGCCAGTTGGAAGAAATAATTCAGTTTTGGCCAAGG
Organism: Thalassaphorura encarpata; assembly: GCA_009869925.1. Classification (NCBI taxonomy): domain Eukaryota; kingdom Metazoa; phylum Arthropoda; class Collembola; order Poduromorpha; family Onychiuridae; genus Thalassaphorura; species Thalassaphorura encarpata. Next base: position 21,581 of record WJEZ01000657.1, read on the forward strand.
TGATCCCTGGAATGGGAAGTTTGACATTTAATTCTTCTGTAAAGAAATAGAATTCGCATCTTCTATTTCTGAATGCCAAATCGATGATCAAATAACACGTTCACGTCTCGCGTGGGTTGAGTGGTTCATGCTCAAACAATTTATGTTAAAAAGGTAGTTTATGAAGTCATCTTTAACTAACAAATAATTTTTAAAAATTCTCTGAATATAAAGCCAGAAAATGGCATGATTGCTTGCATATTGCATCTCAGAATTTTTACAGGCATTCGGTAATTTAATTAGTTTTTAATTAAATTTTTAGCCAAATAGATTCAGGTTGAACTGGTCTTGTCTTATAAAACTAAACTACATTTGCAGTTGATGCTAAGGCGTTAAGCGTGAGAATTGCGTGGTCGTTACAAAATGTTAACAAAATCAACAGTACAGTATACCCGGAAAACTTGCTTGGGAATCAATTGCGCAGATAAAAAGTGCAAGAGCGCCTTGTTTATTTGTTCGTGTTTAATTGTTTTAGTGCTTTCACCCGATCTCATCTTCATCGGCCAACGGCCAACTTCAAGAGATTTTAGCTTAGCAGCATGATATACAATTTGGATTTGCGTCATTAACTAGATTTCCCACTCTTCTGTCAGTCGGTTGGAATACAATGCAATAAATAATTTTTCAATACAATACGCTTAACTGATTATAGCCGCCGCTGCCGTAAGTGAAGTGAGTGACTTAATCCACTAGTCGAAATGATAAAGTTTATGGCTCCTTTGTATTATTTGAATTTGTAGTGGAAAATCTCAAGATGTGTTTTTCCTGTGAGCATAAATATTCTTAAAGTCTTCGTAATCGTAACTTAAAACGCAATTCAATTTTTAAGTTGCAATGACCAGTGACCAACCCATTTTTCCCTCTGGCAGATTCACAGCGGCAGCAAATAAGAAAATAACATTTCATATTTATGACTATGACATGAGAGAACGAGTGCATGAATGAATGAATTGAATTTTAATCTTCTTTCCTTGTTTGTGCATCTCAAATTATTTTTGCGAGCGTAAATTAGTCACAACTTGAGGCGATGCATTTAATTTGTTTGCATGTATAACGTAACGTAAACTCTTCCTGTTCTCACGTCACCATACATGCATGGCCCGACAAGGGCAGCATAGCACATTGACTTTTTAGGTTTAATATTGTTTCAGCATGTAAAAATCATCACGTGATCTGTCGTTTGATATTGTTGTTACTTGAATTTGCATTAATTTTTGATTTTGATTTGGCCAGGCCAAGATTGACGTTACGTGCAATGCTAAATTGCGAATTGGATTGCACGCCAATGTTTTCCCACAGGTTGGATTGGCAAAGCAAGCAAAGCAAAGGAAATCAATTGATTGAGATTGAGGATAATGGAGCTGAGCTAAAGGAGTTGGTATATAGTAAGTTTGTAGTTGGTAAAATCCCGTTTGTAATTTTCATCAATGAATCTCTGAATTTTACCGTTGTTGTTATGTTGACGACTTTACTTACAGGGCACTCTTCAATCTTAGCCTCCCTTGCCTGCCCTGTTTATTTCATCTCGTCTAAGAAGACAAGACAGACACATTAAGTAATTGTTATTCCTTGTTGTTGCTTTTAGTTTTGTACACATGCAGTGCAGATCCAATACACAATGGTTAGCACTAGCAGCTACAGCACGATGGAGATGGATGTTCACGTAAATGCAAATGCAAATGCAAAGTTGGCTTGGCTTGGCTAGCGGTCAGTGGTCTTTGACTCCCACACCTATGTATACCTACCTCTGCTTCCATAATGGCAATGGATGAATTATACATAGTACCAAGCTCAGTTCAACTCTGTGCTGTGGATCATTCATAACAAAGTATACATAACAAACTAAAGGAGAGGAACAAATTAAATTCGCAATACTCATCCACGGAAGAAGAAGAAGAAAATGACCTCAAGGGGTTGGCCAGGCCGCCCGTACAGGTAACAGCCACGGCTACAGCTGCTGGTTTCTAGTTTCTTCCTCTCTAAACAAATACGCATAAAGATAAAGATTGGACATTGCATTGAAGAAATGAAACCCACAATGTGAGGAGAAGGAGTGCCGTAAAACGTAAACGCTATCATAAATATATCCAAAGCCACATGAGTTAAACCTAACGTTTTTTTAAAACAATTTACGGGAGGATGTGAAATGACACTAACTGCTTCGCCATGGCACGGCAGCTACTTTATCCTTCAAATTACAGTACTGTGCAAATTTTGAATTCATAATGAGACAGCCGTCACCCGCCTAGGTCATTCGTTCAAATTCACAATACGGTAAAGTATCAGACTTTCTTGGTCTTAATTGAGAAAGGAGAAATATGTCGTTATCCTGCTGTATCTCGGAAAAAACCTTTCATTTTGATGTAAATTGACAAAAGTGCGATTTTGTAACAATCAGACCGATTTAACAATACATGGCCTGAATATGTGTAATTTCTGTGAGATAAGAGATTAGCTGATTTAGACGCACTGTCATTTCATTATTCTTCCTTTGGCAATGTTCATTTCTCATTTGACTTGACACAAATGTGCTCTGGTTGTTCCCTCACCTTGTCAAGGTTGCACGTGTAGACTCAACAGTCAAAATCGCGATTTCACGATTAAACCAAGCTTTTCTTGGGCGGGTGAACTATAATTGGTTTCTTACGTACGTACGTACGTAATTCAATCCAAGCGACTGGAAGAGGATAAGAACTTTGTTTTCCAGATTTAGAGAAAATTAACGAGTATTTATGGAATCGCTTACGTACGTACGGCAGTACCTGGAGTCCCACGCCTCACCACACCGTGGGCGTTCAATTACCTCCTCGTGGCTGGCCTTGTCTTGCCTTGATTTTGCTTTCCTTTCCTGGACTACAGAAATAAAACATTCATACATCCCTATGCATTACGTAAGTAAATTTCTGACCTTTTGGTTAGAATCTAATCTCATCACACCTAATGAAAATGGATGAAACAAATGAGACCACACAATTTTTCACGGCTTAGAAATAATGTACATGAAAAAATTAAACGCTCGATCCTGATATCAAGCAAATGCAACTTTTATTTTTTTTCTTTTCTTAATCTCTTCCTTTGGTTTTGGTTTAAGCTATGGTCCAGGCCTAGGCTTACCAGTTTAATCCTAATCTTTGGATTGGTCCGACTGCATTGCTCCTGCTCCTATTG
>WJEZ01000658.1:0-24757 GCA_009869925.1 Thalassaphorura encarpata
TTTTGACCTTATAAGTAGCTTAGCATGATCTGAGTCTGAAAAGAACTGCTGTATCTCTTGATATTTGGTTATGTCTCGAAATCATGAAAATAAACACAATTCAATTCAATTCAATTCAATTCAAACAGGTTTAAAAATGGTATCAGTGCAAGGAAATTACAAATGTGCAGCTTTACAAGCAAACTTTGCAAAATAAATATATATAGCTGATGTAAATTTAGTAATCTGGAATTTACATAAATTAAATTTTCAAACTATCAGTTTCTCACGCAAGCATAGGAATTTTCGACTGCGAATCTATTATTCTATTCCAAATCCGTGGCTTTTTGTTATCGGGATAGTTTGAGTTGAAAACAAAATTTAGGAGGAAAATTTCATGTTTGCTCAAAGTACTTGAGCCGGTCAGGCTTAGCTATTCCTATAAACACTTCAGAATACTAATCATAGCTCTATCAAAAGCTGAAGCATGGATGATATAAATGTGAGCCTACAAAGTTAGTGTGAGATTTTTGCTATTCTAAAACCTGTGCATTAATTAGCTTATACGTTTTATCGATTAATCTTGTGGAACATTTGTTAATCCCCAGCCTCATGGTACTGAGTATAAAATTTCACTAAGCATGATTTTCAAGATTTAATTGTCTCATCTCATAAATCACACTTATGCACTGGCCTGAACTGATATGGCGTAAAAATAGAAATTTCCCAAGAATTGCTCCAAAATTTAGTAGGTGGTATTAGAGTATTGAACAATCCAACTGTGATTGTATCTTTCGATGTTTAAAATTAATTACTATTGGAATTCTGACTCATTTCAGCGTGAATGAACATGAATTGTACAAAGTTCATCCCAAAACTGTTTCCAGGTAGGACTCGGTCGGAGTGGATGCTGACTACATGCCACCTTCTCACATTTTTTTATAGAAATCAAGTTAAGGGCTTTGAACCAGGTTCTGATAGTGATAATATGTTTATATAACTCGGAAGGTTGAAAGTTTCACAGTCCTATCCTGACTCCAGACACCTGTTGAAAACAGAGTACCAGTAGCTGTTTTGCGATGGAGTATAATTCATTCTTAGTTTTAATAGCAAGTGCTTTACTAGGTTATTTCATTTATACATGGTCAAAACGGAATTCAAAATATCCACCAGGTAAGAACAGTTAATTTTGCCAATCCTGGAGAACTGAATAAAAAGTTTAATTAATTCTTGTAAAGCAAAATAGTGTAATTTATTACAGTTTGTATTTAATATTTATTACTTTCCAGGTCCAATTGGCATTCCAATCTTTGGAAGTTTCTTTTCTGTCGGCTTAGCCCCTCACCTCACTTTTGCCAAATGGACCAAGAAGTATGGATCTGTCTTCAGTGTCAAAATTGGAAACGTAAAGTACGAATATTACTATAATTAAATTAAATGAAAGCTAAAACTGAACGACTTATGTGAGCAAGTTATTACTTCCCACCATGATAGCCTATAAATTTAAGATCTTTTGAACTTCTGATAGATGTTACAAGTTCTGAGCATTGATTAAATTTAAAATTCTTCAAAAACGCCAGAAATTTTCAACTGGTAGCCGAATATTTGACAATGTTGCTTTAATTTAACTTTGAAATTAATCAAGAATTTTTAATTTACATTAGCGCTGTTGTACTCAACGATACATAAGTCCATTCGAGATGCTTTCAAGGAGGATACATTCACTGGAAGACCAGCCAATGAATTATTTATGCAATTGGCTGGAGGTGGAAAAGATGGTCAGTATTGATGTATTGAAAACTAGAAATAATTTACGTGTTTATTTAACAGTCCTAGTTTTTTAGGTGTTGCCTTCTCGGATGGAAATATCTGGGTTGAACAACGTCGTTTTGCATTGAGAGCATTACGAGATTTGGGATTTGGAAAGAACACTATGGAATCAATCATAATGGAAGAAGTGGATGAGTTTATGGAATATCTGCTAAAGGAAGCTGGAAATTCTATTTCCTTAAACCGAAGATTTAGTCTTGCTGTTTTAAATTCAATCTGGATGATTATTAGCGGACGTCGTTACAAACATGACGATCCTCAACTAAAGGCAATATCTGATGCAGGCTCGGAGTAAGAATTCATTATAAACTTTATCAAATTCAAAGTCATATTAATTTTTGTTTCTTTTCAGAACGCTAAATCAGGCTGTCAGTAGTGGATTTTTAGTATTCTTACACCAGTTAAGTGCAATTGCTCCAGAGTTAACGGGATGGAAAAAGTTTACAGGATTAATGAAGGTCGTAGTGGACATGATGTGGCAGGAAATCAATGAACACGATGCCACTTTTGTTGAAGCAAACCCTCCTCGAGACTTCATTGATATTTATTTGGCAAATATTAAAGCTACGACGAATCCTGCCTCAACATTCTACAAAAATAGTGGATGTAAGCAAAACTTAAACAAGATTAAAAATTTTCTCAAGTTAGTCTAATTAATTAAACGAATTAATTTGTCGCGTTCATCAGACAAGCAGTTAAATGCCGTCTTGGTTGACTTTTACGGTGCCGGATCTGAAACAACCTCAGCGACGCTCACTTGGGCTGTCCTTTATTTGGCCACCAATCTTAAAGTACAGAAAAAATTCCAAGAAGAACTTGATTCTGTAGTGGGGAAAAATCGTCGTCCTACTCTTGCTGATAAACCAAGGTAAATTAAGTGCAAAACAATTTTTGTCTTGGTTTGCTTTTTCTAAAATATTTAATTCTGTAGATTACCTTACACTGAAGCTGTCATGAATGAAGTTCTCCGCATGTCATCGATTGTCCCCAGCGGATTATTCCATACAACAACAAGAAATGTAACTTTCCAAGGTTTTGAAATCCCAAAGGATACTTACATCATTGCTAATTTACACGGCGTTCATCATGATCCTGATGTTTGGAAAGATCCGGAAAATTTTAGACCCGAAAGATTCCTTTCCAATGATGAACAAACTGTATTAAAACATGATTCGTTATTGGCTTTCTCGGTAGGCAAACGTGCCTGTATTGGTGAATCCTTGGCACTGAACGAATTTTATTTGTTTCTGGTGAATATTTTCCAAAGATATGAAGTTATTCCAGATCCAGCCAGTGGTGAAATTTCAAGGGAACCAATATTAGGCTTTATTTTACAGCCAAAAAAATTTAATGTCATCATGAGAGACAGATTTGCATAAACGGAAACATATTCCAGAATACAGAAAATAAAATTTCTTCCTGAAATCGTGGTGTCAAACACTGCCGAGGTTAACAAATCATTCTCACTAACTATTCTTCTTCGTAGCCAATAAATCTAATAAATTTCGATTTAAGAATGTGTTATTCAGGTTAAAAACTACCTGGATAAACAGTTCTATTGAATTGAAATCTTGGGAATGTAAGACAATTCCGAAAAAATTTAATAATTTTACTCTCTCCAATTTACATCCTCCTCTTGTCGGACAAAATTCCAAAAATGTACAATAAATCGCATGCATGACATGAAGGGAATAAACGTGAATAGCTAAAAATTATACTTTGGGATGATTGATGTCGATATTCTTCCAATCAATTCGAACGAAACAACAACCCAGGATTCATTGAACAGTCTTCAAGATTGCCTCAGACGGCAGCCCATGAATTTGTACATTTTATCCTTAGGATATTGAGCAATTTTTAATCCAATGACCGCAATTACTCCCAGAAGGAAATTGAAATGACTGACAGAATTAAAACAACTTATAGATTCCATTAGGATAAATTTTCACTCACGTTAACAAACTGTCACTGCTCTTTTTTATTCTCGACTTTATTTTGCTAATTAATAAATAGAAGGAATGCCGAAATGTAATTCCAGTCCAATCCCGCTCTGTCCAATTAGTTTGTTAACTTAATGCTATAAATGAAATTGAATGTCGTATGAATAAGATTACTTAAATTAGTAAATAACATCTCTGACCTATGATAAACTAGTAGCCTAACTCACGTACTTTAGGAAATATTTTTCTTTAAATATTCATCTTATTCTCATTCACAACTAATAATTTCTTTCCAAGCTTTTCAAAAAGTTTTCAAAAACGAAAAACTGAAATATACAAATTTAAAAAAATGATAAAGCAAATTCTTTTCCTCACTGTTGCTTCTTTCTGTTACGTCGGTCAAGCTGATGCCATCCTTGACAGCTTTCTAACTCTTATTTTCCATCCAGAGTGTCGTGTGTCACAATCACAATACAGATCGTCCAATGATCCAACTTGTGCAGCCATCAGTAGTTCAATTAATGACAAATGATTGACGACAAAAATATATTCTACATATTGGAAACATCAAAATGGATCTACACATACTGCTGGATGTTCAAGCTGAAGTGAAAAAACATATATTGAGCATTAAACTCCTCACAGCTTAAATTGCAAGCATGTTTTTGGCAAAGAAATGGAATGACATTCAGCTGTCAAGGAAAATGTGTTATTCTTAAAATCCTGTTTCCTGTTAAAAATTGCATTACATGGTGCAGATGTCAATGGAGAGTTTGGTGGCAGCTCTTGGGTCTATTTTAAGGATGCATTTCAAGGATATTAATATTAAATTTGGGTGGAACTTATGTATCAAATCTCTCAAACTTCCTGTTAATTTGAGTCCGAGATTTCCTGTGGGAATGAACACTTGAGATGTGTACGAGTTTATTTGAAAACTTACACGGCAATTTAATACTTTGGAGTACTGGAATTCTAATGCAATACTTATCATCCCATACTGCCAGCAACATAAACTAAAAATGAATGTGTGTGAAGTAGCTAATGGAAAGGATATTTACAATTTAAGATATTTACAAGGTCGTTGGGGCAAATCGGGCACTTGCAAGGAAGAAGTTTGACGATTTCTGCTATTCATCTGCTCATCCCTTAACCTCATGATCTAATCTCAGAGAACAGATATAACTTCATTGAGTATTTTTCATTGTGTGAAAATTTATTATGAATTCTCCGTACTGAACGTTTTAATTTTTATCATTAGATTTATCACATCTAATTTCTTATGACAGAATTGCCCGAGTAAAAAGTGGTACCACTCATTGATCCATCAATTCAACTCGTCTTTTACGAGAAATGCGATTGATGACTTATTTATCAAATCCAGAACTAATTAATACTAAAAATTCCAGGGAATGTTGCTTTAACGCGCAATACAAGCTATTATGACAGAATTCCCGAGTAAAAAGTGGTACCATTCATTGATCCATCAATTCAACTTGTCTTTTACGAGAAATGCGATTGATGACTTATTTATCAAATCTAGAACTAATTAATACTAAAAATTCCAGGGAATGTTGCTTTAACGCGCAATACAAGCTCCTAGAATCCTATTGAGAATTACAACGCATTTATTTTAGACGTCGTCAAAGTTTAAGACTAAGCTACAAAGCTAACTTACTATTTTGACTCTTTTTTGTATTCAATTAGTGGTAGCATCCAGAACTAATTAATACTAAAAATTCCAGGGAATGTTGCTTTAACGCGCAATACAAGCTTCTAGAATCCTATTGAGAATTACAACGCATTTATTTTAGACGTCGTCAAAGTTTAAGATTAAGCTGCAAAGCTAACTTACTATTTTGACTCTTTTTGTATTCAATTAGTGTTAGCAAGCACATTATGCATGGATACCCAGGATTCAGTGTCAGTCATAACCGGTTAGGATTTTGTTCAATGTTAAAATAATAATATTGCGCATAATGTATGCATCAAAGGCATAAATCTAAGACAGGTCTTCAGGATGAAATACTTGTGTGCATTTAGTCTCCTTATTATGTAGTTACCCCTTACAAATAAGCAAAAGCAAATCAATTTATTTTTCACCACTTGACTACTGCTACTCCTTCAAATACATGAAATTACTATGCAATAATGCAATGCAGTGCAGCCCAGGTAAAATTGAGTATTAAATCTAAGACAGGTCTTCAGGATGAAATACTTGTGTGCATTTAGTCTCCTTATTATGTAGTTACCCCTTACAAATAAGCAAAAACAAATCAATTTATTTTTCACCACTTGACTACTGCTACTCCTTCAAATACATGAAATTACTATGCAATAATGCAATGCAGTGCAGCCCAGGTAAAATTGAGTATTAACAGTCATGTCAGCATCAGTATCAATAGTCACCAAATCCAATATGATCACGTCCATCCGGCATGATTGTTAAGGTCAATTCCCTTTGTAGCCATATTCGTAATTTGTCTCAACTAATAATGATTTTTTAAAGAAACACGCGACCTGTAAGCCTTAGTTGATAAAGAAATGCTTTTGAAGTGAATCTCTACAGATTAAAATTCTAAATCTGACGTTAGTATGGTTTAGGTTGCGTTTTAAGATGGCGTAAGCATAAGGAAAATTAAAACTAGAATACTACTATGTGGTCGGACAACAATACGGCCGGCGGTAGTGCAGTGGAATTGCCTTGCTCAGCCGTATCACAATAACAATACAAACCAGGCAAAGCAAAGCAAAGCATCCTGATGTACACATAGTTTGTTTATGGTGCTTGGCCGGAACAATACAATACAATAAGTGCATAGTGCTGAAGATGAGATGGACGACTGATATGGTAAAAAATCAGCTCGGCGGACTCAAAACGCTTTTTCTTGGGATAATATTTTGGCAAATCATTCCGACTAAAAAGTCTCAAAATTATTTTAAAAAGTTTATATTAGCTGCTAGGAATCGGATTCGCTGATGACAATTTTTGTAGAGTAGTTTTGTTTTGCTTGTTCGTTCTGAGTATTGTTATTTGTTTCTGACTAAAGCAGAATCCGGAAGTAAAGCTGGACGGACCACGTGGATATTTTTGTTTTGCAGTAGTTTGAGCAAAACGAAGAAGCAAGCAACAAGTTGTAGTTTTAATGAGTCCATTCTTTGACCCTACACGGAAGATCCACCCTGATGATAACCCTATTGCTTTGGCTTGAATCGTAGGTAAGGTAAGGTGTGTGGGGTGGGAGATGAATGCCTCGTTCGTTCGTAAGGTAAAAGTAGTGACGACGACGGTACGGTGAGGTTGGTCGTCGTACCTGGTACGGAACGGGTTGGCTGGCAGCTTTTGAAACGACGAAAAGAATCTTCAACCTGTCATTCCTTAATTGTACCTATGGGCTATAGCGCCTCTTCCAATGCCCACCACTCTAAGACAACCTTGTCCACAATGCACACGCAGAAATACATTTAGGTAGTTAGGACTCAATACATTGCTGCACATATTGCTCCTGCAAAGTTTTGCAAAATTTTCCCCGTCTGTTGTGCAGAGACGACGACCCAACACATTTTTGACAATTGTCAAGAATTTTTAATTTGGGCTCATAATTTAATAGTGAGAAAATATTTGTACGTGCGGACACTTCCACGTACGTGTTGTGATTTTTCTTCTGTGCCAAGTGCAGTGGAGTGCAAATTTTTTGTAATCAGAATGACAGTGTTAAAGTGAGCCGGCGGCCGTTTCTTCATAATAATTGTTAGAAAAATAGAGTAAGAGGAGTGGGCATATTTTGTAACATATTTCCCTGCTCCAAGACATGGCCAAGATTTCCATCTTGGACCTTTTTGGGTGGAATACTACGAGTGTCAAGTGTCGGCGTCGTCATCGCCTCAATTTTTATGATGGTGCTACTAATTCTACGTCAACGCCTTGGTTGACAACAAATGTATTAGTTCCTCTCTCATTAGTGGTTTTCTGTGTTCTCCTTCAAGTCTACGCTGAATCAACAGGTGGGATTTCTTATGCTGACATTTTCCTTTGCAAATAAATGACTGTGAGAGATGGTTCGTTTGGTTGTGTTGTTGGACTCAAAAACAGATTAACAGATGCGGAAATTTTTATTCTCACAATTTTTAACCATCCTTGTAACAACCGTCTAAATTTTATGAATGAAAACGCCAGCCAACCAACCGAACCGATCTGACTTTTTACATAACATCAATTTTTCATAAATGAATAATTAGTCCAAAGTCTAAAGTTTTATTTCTTTGAATTTTACAGTGTCAGGTGAGTCAATGGAGTATTTTGGAAAGCGTTTAAACAAGCACATGTACATGGATTTAGTTTTGAACCTACCACGAAACCAAGAGCTAAGCTTATGAATATTTTACCCACATTTACTATTTTAGATTTGTACGATCCCTTAAAAATAATTTTAGTGGAAATGTATTTTTGACCGAAATGTTCGGAGAAAGGTCCGGGCTTTGGGTGTAAGTAGGAAGGGTGAAGGAAATGCAACAGGTCGATTTAACTCAGGCAGAACAAGAACAGGGTAGATTTGGATTATATGGAACGAACGACGAAAGTTGAGAGAGCGCATTGCCTTGTTTTCGGATCGGATGCACGGATTCGGTTATGTTGCTCCATTACAAAGTTGCGTTACATGTGGATTACCCAGGCATTAGACGTATGCCGGTTTACGTGGGTAGCTGATACTACTTGCTGTAAATTTGAGAACTTTGGTGTCAGGTGTAGCGCAGAAACTGTACACAAACAAAGGGTTCGTGTCAAGTCAAGTCAAGGGTAGGACGAAGGAAACATGGAACGAACGACGAAAGTTGAGAGAGCGCATTGCCTTGTTTTCGGATCGGATGCACGGGTTCGGTTATGTTGCTCCATTACAAAGTTGCGTTACATGTGGATTACCCAGGCATTAGATATGCCGGTTTAGGTGGGCAGGTGATACTACTTGCTGTAAATTTGAGAACTTTGGTGTCAGGTGTAGTGTAGAAACTGTACACAAACAAAGGGTTCTTGTCAAGTTAAAGTCAAGGGTAGGACGAACGAACCTTCTCAAATTATCACTTCTTAGATATACTCACGTGGATGTAACTTGATGTCGACATTGACATTGACATTGGTTAATTAGCCAATTTGATTACTTTAATTATACCAAATTTATTGCCCTCCTTGTTTATATATATATGTGGCATCTGTTACACTTGAATTTAAGATAAACCAAATGGCATTCAATTTATAAATGATAACATGATAAATGCAAGCATGATTTTTGGCCCAAAGGATAACACTAGTCACATTTCCTTGAAAATTTGAATGAGAAATAATTATCACACATTTAGCCTACCTCAAAGAATTTTTACTTGACATAGTGTGACATTAGTTCCTATTTGTTAAACATTACCGCATTTCACGTAATCTAAAATTTACAAACCATGACATTGGCTATGGTTAATTAGCCAATTTGATTACTTTAATTATACCAAATTTATTGCCCTCCTTGCTTGTATTTGTGGCATCTGTTACACTTGAACTTGAGGTAAGCCAAATGGCATTCAATTTCTAATGATAGGATGATAAATGCATGCATGATTTTTGGCCCAAAGGATAACACTAGTCACATTTCCTTGAAAATTTGAATGAGAAATAATTATATCACACATTTAGCCTACCTCAAAGAATTTTTACTTGACATAGTGTGACATTAGTTCCTATTTGTTAAACATTACCGCATTTCACGTAATCTAAAATTTACAAACCAAAGCAAATATTGTGTCTTTAGTCTTTTTGACTTGAATTATGATGCTGACGTTGAGAGAATCAGTCAGTGAACTTGCATTTGTGGTTTTGTAATATCGTAATTCACACTTGCTTCTACATAGAAATCCCCAAACCCCAAGGTTTCAGAATTTTCATTCACATCATCAACTCACCTTGAACTTGACTTGGACAATATCCAAACTTAAATCGAGGACAAGAAAATTTGCCAAATGGATTAATTATCTCATTTGTTATTTTGAAATGAGGTTACTTATTTAACCAGAAGAAAGGATTGATCCAAATTTTAAAATAATGCATGCATACGACGAGACGCGACAATGGTTGTGTATTTCCTGTGCGTGAAGAGAAAGTAGAAAGATTCGCAAGTAACGACTTAAACTTATGGCTATGGCTATGGCAGATAGCCAAGACATTCAAATTTAGAAGTTCACTAAACTTATGGCCAATTAAAAATGCAAATACATAATCTGCAGAACAGAATGAACGGGAGAATAAATTTCAAATAGAATTTGTTAACTAGAATTTAATGCGTTGAGATAGAGAGGGTGAATGAATACATTTTGCATGTACAATTTAATGAGGCGTGATCCACTGTTACACAGTTGTGCATGTACAAGAACATGTATTGTATGCATGCATTTTGTGAATCCTTTAAACCCTCTTTACTCAGTAGTGTATCCAAAATCCCACCATCATCCCGTTATATTGTCATGTTGCATTGTGTTGTATTATTTTGCTTCAAAGCTTAATAGGAACACGCGGATTTGTTTAGCAAAGGAAAAGCACGGGACAAGCATTTTGCTTCAGCTCACTCAAAAAGCCTTTCTGTCTGACCGGAACTCAGAAATTGACTAGAATCCCTGACATTTGTGTTATTTGCGTTTCACTCAATGTACGTACGAACGAGATTAAATTAGACATTGACAACTTATTGTTGCTGCATTTGGTGGACGTGCACACAATACGTGGCAGAAAGTAGACAGAATTGTTGATGAATTTGAACAATTCTAGGGCAAACTGACGACGACAGACTATGATCTAATGGAATTATTCTGGAATTTAATGCAAGGATTTCCGCCTGATTAAAATCAGTTATGGTCTTTTCTATTGTTATTCCAATTTTCACTTAGTTAGTGTACACGTCTTCTTTTTGTGTGACACATATTATTTGAGCAGTACAGCATAGCATAGCACATTGCACGCACGCATCTCTAATAAAGTCAAAGAATGCATTAGACTGCATTTAAAAGGAATAGACATGCTGAGGATGGTCAAAAAACTAACTTTCTCAGATGCGACACTAATAGTGTAACATTAACGTCTTCGTCTCGCCCATAGTTAGTCATTACAGCCACAACTAACTACTTTACTTTACTTACTTGAGCTAGAATGATTTAAACGACGCACTGCAAAGGGATGCCATGAACTGCACTGCACTCCATGTCAATGTGGGTTAATTACAGTTGCAGCAATAATTGTTTAGTTCATTCTAAAACCTTGTTAAGGTGCAAAGTCTTAGAATGTTATATTTGATGACTCAGGTTTTTATTAGAGCAAAATGTGATGATGACTAGCTAATGCTAGGCAAAAACAAATGTTGACTTGACCCTTTGATAAATAGGTCATCAATTTTAAATAGTCATTGCGGTGGAAATTTCATCCTGAACTATTTTACAATTTGTGGTTAATTAATTACAGCATAGGATAATAGGGTTTAATTACGACTTGAATTTTTTTGAGCCAGGATATACCAGGCACTTAAGATTTACTGTATTTTTCTAAAGAGAACAAATTTGTTCCTCTCGAAGTAGATGAAGATGAAAAGCAGCTGTTGTGTTGAGCTGGGTTGAGGAGAAGGATGCTGTTGCTGGCACATCAACATTTTGTGAATGCGTGCAAACTGGTAACATGGATCGTGCTTGAACAATTGCAATTTTTTTCATATTTCTATCATACGCACAGCTTGTCTCATCTCAGTTTCGGCTATCCCTGCAAACGCATTGCTGCAGCTAATCCAACATAATTATGCATTGAATTCAAGTCCTAGGCACTAGGCAGGCAGAAGCCAGCGGGCAAAATATTGGATACGTTACACTTAGCTGTATATATGTATGTATAGAAAAGAATTATAATTGTGATTACTTCCCCGGCCTTATTTTACGATTTGGAAACTCTAAGAGTCATTCTATTCATGCGAGGAAATCACAATTGCCAGTCCCAGTCCCATTCGCCGTTACTGGACTCTTGTTCGAATACTTTCTAAAAAGTTTATTAGGTTTATTCGTACTGTATAGTGCGAACGAGACTTGACATGAGTCAACTAAACCATGTGTACTTGTTTGTTTGTATTTGTAATGATTTGATGTATTGACTTATCAAGGAATGAACTCATTCTCTCTCGTACTAGTTCTCTTCCTTCGTTCCTCATTTTAAAAGCCGAGAAATTAAGAATTAAATTACTACTCAAATGAAATTAGGAATGGGCGGGCTGGCCTGGCCGCTATATGAGTAAGATTTACAAACGTTATGAATCACTAACATATTTTGTAGTTGACCATTACAAAATATTCCTTGCCCCATAAAGTTCGTGAATTTTCTTGACGTGTCTGGAATTCAAATTAAGACTTGATGTAGAATTAAGCTTTAAATGTCTTACGGCGGCATTGTTATATTTGTAACCAACACGTGTTTTTTGAACGACTCACATTTGCCAACCAAGCGGCCGGTGATAATGCTAAGAGAACTGTGGCTAATTTAACAAAGTGAAAAGAAGAATGGAAAGAGAAAGTATTCCGTATGTAAATTTTATACATGAGAGTGGACTCAGTCATTACATCTTTGACTTGGGATTGTCGAGTAATGCATATGTGTTCAATTTATTCTTAGAACCAAACATTAACGCAATTGAATAATGAGGTCTCAAAATTACAGGCCAAAAAACAAATTTAAGATGACTGTGTTCATTCGATATGTATTTTCAGAATCCCTCAATTAACTAGCTTTAAATTTAAAATAAATAAATTTTCACCGACTGAGATTAAAAATCAAATGCAAAATTCAATTGTTCAAAATGAATGCACGCGACAAATAATCAAGTCCACACACGAGTTTCTCTTTCTATTCATGATAAATTGTAATGTGAAAAATATTCTCACGCAAGTGCTAGAAAAACTAACCTTTTACGGAAAATTATCTCACGCCGCGGTCGTTTGGCATCCGCAATGCTGCGGCCCTGCATCGTTGAAAGCCAATGGATGGGAAATATTATTTGCATAAACATGTGCATTACCTATATATTTTTAATGGAGCATCGGAGCATGAGAATTAAATTCTTAATTAATTTTATTTTACAGAAACGATAGCTTGCTCATCGGACCAATTCCGGTGTCCCACGACTGGGAAATGTATTCCGAAAAGGTAAGAGCTGCACATGCACACACGAATGAACATGAACTTGACTTGGCGTGAATGCATAATGGAAAGTAGATTTCAAGTCAAGTCTGACAATGACGTTTTTTAAATTTTAAATTCTGATTAACAGATGGGTTTGCGATTATCACGCAGACTGTCCAGGAGCAGAAGATGAAACCGGAGATTGCCGTAAGGATTTTTTATGCTTTTTGTAGTTTAGCAAATTCTTCCAGGAATTTGAGCAATGATTCAGACCAAGTTGGTCGTAAAATAAATTATTCAAGTCTAAACTACACTAATGAATAATGTATGCAGTCGTTAATTGATTGAGATTAAAACCCTGAAAAGGACTGCTTCATTTTGCACAAATAAGAACTTGTGCTGCTGTAAGGATGGAAAACTGGTGCTGCTGCTTCTTGCTTCAGTTATGTGCGATCAAGCCCTTCTATTGTTTTTTTCTGCAATATATCAATACATGCATACATGTGCCATTTGCCTTGTCACACCCCCAAGTGTGAAAGTAACGTGTACTTTCTTTAAAGGGCATTAGCAGAGAGTGTTTGACCTCCAAGGCTTGACCTGCGGTAGGGTTCAAGTTTATTTTAACTTGAAGTGCAAATGTAGACATTAGATTTGGCCTGTACACGGCACAGCAGAGCTGCGTTTGGAAAGAGAATGACATTAAATATTTGGCACGTTTCTCTTTACGTGAGAATGAGATGTATTTTTTATTGACAAGGAGGGGCGTATTGCTTTTATAGTGAAAGGTTAGCTTGTACAGCTACGTGCATTAAACAACACTAATCATCAAAGAAAACAATTTTTTTTCAATAATTGAAACACATTTGCTAGCAAGTTTTTTCAACGTAGCATGATGGATCATCTATTGGAAATATTACAATGCAGATTGTAAAACTTTTTAGTCAAGATAATTAACTTTTTTACAGCTCCACCCGAGTGTGACACAGGTTTGTTCAAGTGTAACAAATACAGATGGAATAGCACGTATTGCGTAAGAGCCTTCGAAAGATGCGATAAAACGAAGGACTGTGAAGATGGTGACGATGAGGCAAATTGCCGTAAGTGTTTTCTTTACCCGAAATTGATTACGTAATATATGTTTACCTAGAATCGAACAATTTTCCTATAGCATCGTAAGATAGTACAGTATTACAGAATTTCGGACCCTTACAAATGCTTTCGTTAATGTTTTAGAATACCGCAACTGTTTTGACGAAGACTTCAAATGCGGTAATGGACTTTGTATAGAAAAGAGTAAAAAGTGCGACGGGTATTTTGACTGTAGGGATCAGAGTGATGAAAAAAATTGTCCGAACAGGTAAATTCACAAGACGACTGCACTATTAAAACTAATTTTGCTCTGTTGGGTTTCTAATATTCCTATTCTATATTACTAGAACCGTATCTTGTACTCATGACCAATTCGCTTGCTCAAATGGCCAAAAATGTGTTGATAAAGCATATTTCAAGTGCAATCACAGAGATGGTAAGTGAATTCTAATTAGTCAACAAATCAATGAAATAGAAATAGAATCATAGTTCAATGACTTAATTTAATATCAATATAGATTGTGGTGATAATTCTGATGAGGTTGGATGCTCATTCCAAAGTTGTACAAAAGAACAGTATAGATGCAAGAATCAATTCTGCATCCCAAGTCAATGGCGATGGTAATTTTACACTTGTATGTTAATTATGGTGCCATTAATTTATGCTAATTTATCTAAATTTAGCGACGGACGGAGTGATTGTTCGGATGGTAGTGATGAGACAAATTGCACAGTAGTAAAATGCCCTGGAGAAAAGTTCTTTTGTCAAAAGGTACGTTGTTAATTTTATTATCTTAAAATAACTTGGCTATAAAATTCATTTATTTGCTTGCAGGGCAATCCTGATGGAACACCAAAATGTATTGACAGAGGTAAGTTGATTTTAGTTGAAGAGGATTGTTTTTCAATAATATCAATACGATACTTAAATTTATACATGTGCTTTTTTTTACTGATATTAGCTGACGTATGCAATGGAAAGATGGATTGTCACGACGGGGAAGATGAAAAAAGTGCTTGCTGTAAGTTGCAACTCAAAAAATTCGCATGATTAATTTTACTGACAGGTTTTCATAGATGTTTAATCTGATATTTAATTTTTTTGGTAGCATCCAAACTTTGTGCTGCCCTTGACTGTGAGTTTAAATGTCATCCGTCCATCGAAGGTGGTGTTTGCCAATGCAAAGAAGGATGGGTCGTTTCGGCGAATGACTCAAGGTCATGTGTCGGTAAGATTGATCTTCTATTGAATTAATTAAAAACT
This sequence comes from Thalassaphorura encarpata, assembly GCA_009869925.1. Classification (NCBI taxonomy): domain Eukaryota; kingdom Metazoa; phylum Arthropoda; class Collembola; order Poduromorpha; family Onychiuridae; genus Thalassaphorura; species Thalassaphorura encarpata. The sequence continues at coordinate 15,287 of WJEZ01000658.1, forward strand.
GTCTAGTCAGTTGTCAATTTAGTTTCTAAAAAATGCATTAGAAAAATTTACATTGGAGCCATTCTTGGATTTGTGCGATATTGGCTAATGAAGTAAACTTCATGGATGATACTTGATTGTGTTTCGTTTAAAATTTGTTACAGATAAAGACGAATGTAACGATTGGGGATATTGCGACCAATTCTGCTCAAACAGGGAAGGTGGATTCACTTGCTCATGTACTGACGGATACAAATTGATGGACAACCGATGTATTGCAAAGAACAGTGAAGAAGTTCGTCTCTACTTTGTTCATCACACCAGCATATTTTCAATGGATCGGAAAGGTGGTCGTAGAGAGGTAATGCAGTCAAATAATGGCAGACAGGCAGTTAAAACGGAAATAAGAAAATCAATTTCTTAAATTAGATTCTGCTCAACACAACATCTGGCTCTGGGCTCGACTACCACTACAAAAAGAAGCAATTATTTTTCTCCGATTTGGAAACAAGAAAAGTTTATTTGGTGAATGATCAAAACCGAACAACAGATATCAGTGGAATCTTGAATAATTGGCAGCCAGTCAGTTTAGCCATTGATTGGATTGGCGAAAATCTGTACGTAGTAGATAGTCTGGGCCAAAAAATTGATTTGTTTGATCTGAAAGGATTGAATCATGCAATTGTACTTGGGCACAATTTAACAAACCCAAGTGATATTGGTCTTGATGCAACTAGAGGGTAAAGTTGTAAAAACTATACGATTGACATGGTCAATATTTGGCTAATACATTTTATTTAATCGATTTTCAGACTCATGTTCATAGCCGATAACAATCGTGTTCTGCGAGCCAGCATGGATGGTACAAATTTGAGGACTTTGGTGAATGAAGCCGTGTATCGTGCCAGTGGTTTAACAGTCGAATATTATCACACAACGAATCTTTTGGTGTGATTCTCTGTTGGATTATATTGAATCAATCAATTATAACGGAGAGCAAAGATTCCCAGTTCTTAGGGGTCCATCGAACGTCCCTGCAGCATCAAGACTGGCACAATTTGAGTCAAGAGTTTATTTTACGGATGGAACAAAGGAAGGAGTTCTTGCCGTCGACAAATACAAGGGTGCAACAACATTGGAGAATTTGTACAGGAATCGAACTGTTGTGCGAGAACCACGAGCTATTAAGGCAGTACATGAATTAATACAACCATACGTCGAGTCTCCTTGTGGTAATAATAATGGGAATTGTGATCATTTGTGCGTTGTCACCGAAGAAAGCGGTGTGTTGGGATACAAATGTGCGTGCAAGTTGGGATGGGCCCTTGGTGAAGATCGCAAGCGTTGCTCAAGTAAGATTCTCTGATTCTCATTTTTTTACCCAAAATCTAATATATGCCTAATTTCTCCGTAATATTGCAGAAGCCTACGAATTCTTACTGTACACTCAACACAAATTTGTTAAAGGACAAGTTTTGGACCCAGTTGGAGAAAATTTTAATGATGCCATATTGCCAGTTGTGAGCAGAAGTGCCAGATTTGTAGGGTTGGACTATGATTCTTACGATGAATACATTTATTACTCGGATGGTAAGTTCAATTTGGTATTGTATGAAAGAAAATTACTACACATTATTATTTCTTTGATTTCAGTATTACAAGATGTTATTTACCGAACAACTCGGAACGGAACAAAAAGGGACATAGTCTTAGCTGCTCAGAATGAAGGTGTTGAAGGTTTAGCTCTTGATTGGGCTTCCAAGAATTTATATTACATTGATTCCAAAGAAGGCACACTATCAGATTCTGTCCACAAGAAATAATACATATAGAAAAGTACTACTCAAGAATTTAAAACGCCCAAGAGCAATAGTTGTTCATCCGAACCGTGGATACTTATTTTTCTCTGAGTGGGATCGCCCTGCTAATATTTCAAGGGCAAATGCAGACGGTACAAATGTCACAACTTTCACAAAAGTACTATTGGGTTGGCCAAATGGTTTAAGCATTGACTATGAAACTGATCGACTCTACTGGTGTGATGCACTTCTGGACCATATTCAATCCACGGATCTGGATGGTGGAAATTTGAAGACAATCAATTCTCGGTAAGTTGAAAACCATTGTGAAATATACAAGTTGCTTAAAAATTTTGTTTTACTAAACCAGGTTAATTCGGCATCCGTTTTCACTGGTGATTCACACGGACTTTATTTACATTTCGGATTGGCGACTTGACGCTATCTTCAGAATTAATAAATCCACTGGAGGAGATGATCAGATTATCACAAAGATTGATGACACAAACCGACTTTATGGGGTTAAAGTATACTCTACGCCACAATCAGAAAATAAACGAAGCACATCCATGTAGCATTAACAATGGTGGATGCACAAAGTTCTGTTTCCCAATTCCAAACAATAAAAGTGCCGGTGGAATTGAAGCCAAATGTGATTGTCCACAAGGGGAGAAATTGGACCCAAAGGATAACAAGACATGCTTGAGTGACCCAACTGCAGAAAAGGTCAAAGTGTGTGCAAATAGCTGGCATTTCACTTGCAACAATGAGAGATGTATCCCTCAGAGCTGTAAGTGCCCATAATATTTCATAATGCTATACGTATAATTTGTTTCTAATATTTTTTAATTATTTTTCAGGGATGTGTGATGGTGATGATGGTAAATTATATTATCGAAATTAAATATCTATTTCATAAAATACTGGTATTTTTACTCAAATTATATTTTCATGTTTTAGACTGCTTGGACAACAGTGACGAAGGTGGAAATTGTACAAGTAAGTCGACGCTTTTGCTTGGCCCTGACGCTTAAACTAAACAAGACTCATGACTAAATTTTCCTTTTATAGAACCCACTTGTTCATCCACGGAATTCCAGTGCAAATCTGGACGTTGTATTCCTTCTTCATTCAGATGCGACAATGACAACGGTATTAAATTGCCCCGTAAAAATGTCTAAGGTCCATGCTAATGATTTTGAAACGTTTTTTATTGCATAGATTGTGGTGATCACAGTGATGAATTGGGATGCGTTAATGTCACGTGCGAATCAAGTCAATTCAGCTGTGCCAATGGACGTTGTATTCCATGTAAGTTGTCTATTACGCCACGAATTTGATTCCATTATATTTGAGACTAATCGCTACAATTTTTCATGTACAGCTTCCTGGAAATGTGACTCCGAAAATGGTACGGTTTTAATTTGTAATTTAATAAGTTTATATGGAAATTGTATTGTAATTTTTAACGTATATTTTTAGATTGTGGGGATGGCAGTGACGAGGATGACATTTGTGCTGAGAAAACATGTGCTTACTTTCAGTTTACCTGTCCGAGATCTGGTCATTGTATCCCAAGTAAGGAATGCTAAAGTTGAATTTTCGTGTTTAGTAATGAGATGACAAAAATGGAGAAGTTATATAGCCTAATTAATTTCAAAAAGTGATTGTCTTATGATTATGGTACATTTATAAATATTGTGCTTTTCTCTTTAGCTACATGGAAATGCGACGGAGACAACGGTAAGAATATTTGATTTAGCCCTCACAGATTCCGGTTTATCAAATACATTAGTAATCATTTCCCTCTGTATTCTATTTTCAGATTGCTTTGATAATCAGGACGAAATGGGATGTCCGCCAGTAAGTTGCAGAGAAAATCAATTTAAATGCTCCAATTTCAAACAATGTATTCACGAGTCGTACCGATGTGATAATATTGCGGATTGTGAGGATGGCACTGATGAGATTGGTTGTCCAGAAGTAAAACCAAATGAGTGTAACGCTGAAAAACAATTCCGGTGAGTACACTTACATTTTTACAGAAGCCAATAGTGGAAGTTTATTAATATTTCATCTTTTTTTTACAGCTGTGCAAGTTCAGGGACTTGTATACCAGTGTAAGTTTTTTTACAAAAATGGTTTTAGTTTTATTTGTAAGCACAATAGAGTTAATATTTTGTATGGATTTTTTAGGGGATGGTTATGTGATTCGAATAACGATTGCGAAGATCAATCAGATGAGAAAAATTGTCACGTCAAGGCTTGCAACAATGGATATTTTAAATGCGACAATAATAAATGCATTCAGAGGTAAAGGATTTCAATATTTGGATAAACGTTTTTAAAAATTCAAAATTCTTAACTTCTCACCTTTAAACTTTTGCAGTGGCTACGTATGCGATGGTGAGAATGATTGCGGAGACAATTCAGATGAAAGTGGTGCCCACGCTTGCAAAAAAGAGTTTAAATGTGATGCCCATGAATGGAAATGCCTGACGATTGATAAATGCATCAACATTTCACAAATCTGTGATAACAAGACGGATTGCCCCAATAGTGCGGACGAAGGACCTGGTTGTGATTTTAATGAATGCCAAAAACTAACTTGCCCCACTTGTAAAATGACCCCTGGAGGCCCACTTTGTGTTTGCCCACCTGGAGAAGTTGTGAACGGAACAACGGACACTTGCGTGGACTTTAATGAGTGTGAACTTTTCAAATGCAGTCAACATTGTAAAAACACTAAAGGGTCCTATTTTTGTGAATGCACGGATGGATATCTTCTTCAATATGATAAACACACTTGTAAAGCCATCAATCATACGGATGCCTATTTGGTCATCAGTAACCGGAGAAGTATTCTAACTGCAGACCTTAATGAAAAGAGTTTGGACAGAATTCCCGTTCAAGTTGAAAATGTTGTAGCGACTGTGAGTGACATGCACACGGGGACATTGTACTGGTCAGATATGAAAATCAAAAAGATTTTAAAATTAGTCAAAGGAGAAAATGAAGTTATTGAAGTTATATCGAGTGGATTAGATTTAGTCGAAGGGCTTGCGTTCGATTGGGTTACAAAGAATATTTACTGGGTTGATTCAAAACTCCATACAATGGAAGTGTGTCAAGAGGATGGGAAAAAATCGAGCTGTCATTTTGAACAAAAACGTTACTCAACCCCGTGGGATTGTTGTTGACCCTAGTCCTGAGTAAGCTAACGATTTGACAAATGTTATACTGAAATCACTTTTATAAATTTAATTTTATTTTTCACAGTGCTCGCTACGTGTTTTGGACTGACTGGGGTGATAACCCAAGAATCGAACGTCTCAACATGGACGGTACTGGGCGAATAACATTAATTACAACCAAAATCTTTTGGCCGAACGGATTAACATTAGACATTCCCAACAAGCGAATCTATTTTGCTGACAGCAAGTACGTTCTTTCATTTAATAAAAGTTAAGTTTAGACATATTATAACCCAACAATTCTTTATAGGCTGGACTACATTGATTTTGCGGACTATAATGGTGGAAATCGCAAACAAGTTCTTGCAGGAAGTCATTACCTTCTTCATCCACATTCATTGACATTATTTGAGGATACAGTCTACTGGACGGATCGACAATTGAATCGTGTCTTGAGCTGCCATAAATTTGGTGGTGCTAATCAGAGTGTCGTCAATCATTTGATCAGTCAACCGTTGAGTGTGAGTGTATTCCACAAGAGCTTACAACAACCTTACAAGAACCCTTGTAAAGGAAACAACTGTGATCAAATATGTTTGCTCTCCAATTCAGAGGTACATAAAAATTATCCTAATTCAAAATACAAATGGAATATTTAACATTTGAGCTGTTTTCTTTTTAGAATGGCTATGCATGCAGATGTCGTCCCGGATTCCGGCTTGAGAACAAAAATAAATGTATTGAGGAGGACATTCCATATTTGATGGTCATCAAGGGAAATCAAATTGTGGATCTTCAAATCGGAAGCTCAAGCGATTCAAGCTCTAGCCTTAGTCCAATTGTTGGTGTAGAAAATGGACGGGTGTTAGATTTTGATAAGAAGAAAGGCGACTTGTTTTTTGTTGAAGGCGGTTCTGGTGACAATGTAAGTGACCATTTTACTTCGAAACCTTGNATAAGAAGAAAGGCGACTTGTTTTTTGTTGAAGGCGGTTCTGGTGACAATGTAAGTGACCATTTTACTTCGAAACCTTGCATCTATTATAAATATAATTTCTTCAAAATAGGGAACATTATTCCGATACAACCTTGAAATGTCAAACAAAACCAAATTGTTGAACGACCAATCGGATAATGGGTTGATTGGGTCACCCTACACGATTGCATTTGACTGGCTCGGAAGAAATATTTACATTGGAAACAAGGAAGCCTCAAATATAGAAATTGTCAAAATTGATGGAAAAAATAAGTACAGAAGCATAATTCTGAATAACAACGGAAGTACTGAAAGTGTTAGTAGACCAGAAGCCATTGCATTAGATCCACAAGAAGGGTAAGTTAACAATTTGAAAACCAAGCGAGAGATGTTCTTGATTTTAATTGTGATTTTATCTTTAGGATGATGTACTGGTTGGATGAGGGTGGAGCAGGTGTTCCCACTAAATTGGCAGCTGCAAACATGGACGGTAGCGAACCAAGAACACTTCTTAGGGATTTGACTAAAGTCCTCAGCCTTGCCATTGATATTGACAAAAAGATTTTGTACTTTTCTGCCAACAATAGGGTAAATATAGCCATATTTCTGATATGCAATAATTTGATCACTAAAAATGTATTAATTTTATGCAGATTGAATCAGTCAGCACTGCAGGCTACAATCGTCAACTTTTAATCTTTGAACCAAATTCAAATCCAAAGTCCATATGCAATATTCGAATCAAGACTTTACTACTTGGACAATGTCTACGAAAAATTAATCAGAGTTGACTTGAATGGTCAAAATCCAAAGGCACTCATGGAAAATGAAGTAGATTTGAAATCAATGGTTGTATTCCGGAAACGTTCAACAAATCATGTTTGCAATGCCAACAATGGAGGTTGTGAACAAATCTGTGTTCCAAGTCAAGGGCGTGGAAGGAAATGCAAGTGTAGCATTGGCTATAAAGTAGTGAGTGAGACAAATTGCAGTCCCTTCAAATCCTTTTTGCTCGTTGCTCAAAGCAATACGATTCGAGCCTTCAACACTGAAGTGGGTGGAAATGGAGAAGAAGCAATTGTTCCAGTTGCAGGACCAGAACACAATATTATCAAATTGGAAACACACATTTCCGAGAATTTCATTTACTGGATTGATGTCTCACCCAGGACACCCCTAACGAATGGAGTTTTTAGAATTCGACCAAATGGAACTGAACTTCAACATGTCATTAGCACTGGAATTGGATCCAATGGAATCCGTGGATTTGCTATCGACTACTCATCCAATCAATTGTATTTTACAAATTCATTTCCACATGAAACATACATTGAAGTTTGCAAAGTGGATGGAGCTTTTAGAAAAGTTTTGGTGAAGAAAACCACAGAATCCCCGAGAGAACTTGCAATTAATCCAATCAAGAGATTACTCTACTTTATTGATTTTGGCCAATTTCCAAGAATTGGAAAAATGTATTTGGATGGAACAAATTCTTCATCAATTGTCACAAGTGGAATTGTCGTCCCAAAAGATTTGACAGTTGATATTCTTACTCATGATGTGTACTGGGTGGATGCAAGTTTAGACATTATACAGAAAGTGAGCTACAATGGAGGAGGACGCCTAGTGATTCGCCGCAATCTTCCTAATCCAGTCGGAATTGCTACTTTCAAAGATAGCGTCTTTTGGGTTGATCGAAATCTTGGCGGAGTTTTTAAGGTAAATTCTTCCTCTATTGAAATATTTCAATGAATAATTTTAAATATTTATTTCTAATAGGCTTCGAAAGTACCAGACTCAGGAAATGCAACAAGCTCAACATTAATTCGCTCAAACCTTCCAAATCTGAGGAGTGTAAAATATTTTGACATCAATTTACAACCTGAGATTTCAAATTCACCATGCAAGTTGGCATTCTGCGAGCAGTTGTGTTATCCATTACCTCTCTCAGATAATAGTTTCAAATGTGACTGCGCCAGTGGACAACTCATAAACAATAGATGCCAAGATGTGGATGAATATATCATATTTGCAACTAGATCCGAAATCAGATCTGCAGATATTGATCCAAAAAATAATCAAGTACCATTCAAGACTATCAGCAATTTGACCAATGTCGTGGGATTAGACTTTGATTGGGATGAGAAGAAAATTATATTTACTCAGATTAGGCCAGATCCAATGATTGGATGGTTTGATAGCCTTGATGCATCCAAATCTAGGGTCAGCAGAAGCAATTTGCATATTGTGCTCAATCGAACGATTAATCCTGAAGGAATTGCTTATGATTGGATACATAATAAGGTATGTATTATCAGAAACATTTATTTTCTGTCTATGGTATCGTAAGATTTACAATTAATTTTTCATGCCTATAGATATACTGGACAGACAGTGCAAATTCCTCGATCTATGCAATGAATTTGGACTCAACTCAGATCGTAATGATTGCTCATGTCGATCGTCCAAGGGCCATTGTGCTACATCCTTGCAATGGATCTCTTTATTACACTGATTGGGGTTTATTTGGAACATCAGGGAGAATCATTCGCTCAACAATGGCAGGAACATTCAAGGAAGCAATTATTAAAAACGATATTACACAACCATCCGGTTTGGCCATTGACTACGATGAAGACAAGTTATATTGGACAGACGCTGTTCGGGAAAGAATTGAAAGGAGTGACCTGGATGGTTCTAATCGTGAAAACTCTTGTGACAGCCACCATTTATCCATTTGCTATTGTAGTCTTCAAAAACTACATATTCTGGACTGATCTACAATTGAAAGGAGTCTACAGAGCAGACAAATATACTGGAGGGAATATGATTGAAATTGTCAAACGATTGGATGAAAGTCCACGAGACATTCAAGTTTTCAGCAGGGAACGTCAGAAGTGTACTTTGAATGTTTGCAACGTGAACAATGGTGGATGTGAGGGTGGCAGTTGTCATCCAAGTTTCAATGGAACGGTAAGTGTATTTGTAATGACGTTTTGCCTGTAGTCATTAAAAACCCTTTAATTTTATATTTTTAAAGGCCGAGTGTAAATGTAATGAAACAAGCAAACTCGTGAATGACGGGAAAATGTGCGTGAGCAAAAATTCCACATCCTGTGATACTGCCAACAAGTTTGCATGTGGAAATGGCAAATGTATTTCTCGTCTATGGAGCTGTGATGGAGATGATGGTGAGTTTAGCAAAATGCACACATCAGGATATAATTGTGAACATGATTGACGTTATTTTCTTTTCATAGATTGTGGGGATGGTACTGATGAAGCTGTCAACTTTTGCTGTAAGTTTTAAACTATTCCTTTGCATTATAGTAGCTTTTCCAAAATTGTAACAATGTTTGTTTTATATAGCTTATCACACTTGTGGGACAAATGAATATCGATGCAACAATGGGCGGTGTATATTCAGTAAGTTTAGCAAGAATTCCAAGCAGAAAAAAAATGCTGTTTACCATATTTTGTCAAAACACATTTAAAAATTAATTATTAAAAATTACAGAAAATTG
>WJEZ01000659.1:0-24751 GCA_009869925.1 Thalassaphorura encarpata
ACCAGGGCCCGGAAGCCCAAGGGGCCCCTCGGGGACCTAGCAACCACTAGATAAAATTAAGTTTTTTCTGTACTAAAATATTTTCGCGAAGTTCTTGTACGTTTCGTGGTCTTGCGTACATTTGAAATGCAATAGTACGAAGGACACAAATACTGATGATACTAATTTAGTGTCATTTAAGGAACTAATCACCAAATGCTAAGAACAGAAGAGTTAAACTTGAAACAGTTATTGGTAACTATGAAGATAATTAATTATAGTATAATCTGCCTAAATTATTAAAGACGTTTTAGAGAGTTTTAAAAGCTGCGGTCGACTCGATAACTCAAATATGGCTAAGCCCACATTGGCGTACGATACGTAAGAACGCAGAATTTTATCAAATGGAACCTAAATGAGGTTAAAATCCTATTCCTCGCGCGCTGACGTCAAAATAACAAACTTCTTAATGCTAATTAAGGTTTAATTATTAGGAATGGGCAGGTCAACCCAACAGCCACGCACGACATCAAACATACATCAAACGTAAGAAAGTTACTGACACAGCAGTTACATGCGGAACGCGAAGTAGGAAAGCGGGGGCCATCGCTTGCGCTGGTTTAGGCCGCTAGTAAGTATAAACTGTTTTACGCTAATAATTCATTAATTACATTCTTGAATTACTTATTCTTTGCAACGAATATTTTGAAATATGAAAATATGCTTCAATAATAGTCTTACTACTAGCAGTCTAAGCCAGCTCAAGCGCTGGCACCTGTTTTCCTACTACGCGCTTTGCGCTCCGTAGGTAATTGCAACGAAGATAGATTTATTACGTTCGACCAGTCCCAGTCTTGCTTGGTTGTTAAGTCGACCAACTCATACCAAACAATTTAACCTTATTGGCACTGGGAAAATTTTTTATTTTGCGACCATCAGCGGGGGCCATCGCTTGCGCTGGTTTAGGCCGCTAGTAAGTATAAACTGTCTTACGCTAATAATTCATTAATTACATTCTTGAATTACTTATTCTTTGCAACGAATATTTTGAAATATGAGAATATGCTTGACCAATAGTCTTACTACTAGCAGTCTAAGCCAGCTCAAGCGCTGGCACCTGTTTTCTTACTACGCGCTTTGCGCTCCGTAGGTAATTGCAACGAAGATAGATTTCTTACGTTCGACCAGTCCCAGTCTTGCTTGGTTGTTAAGTCGACCAACTCATATTAAACAATTTAACCTTATTGGCACTGGGAAATTTTTTTTATTTTGCGACCATCGCGCAGCGCGCGCGAGTATTCTGTCCGGGAGAATTATGCGTGTTTGGATACCAATCGCTTTACTGGTTTCGGAGGTCTCTTTGTAAATTTATTTCTTTAAACACCTATTATCCTCCGTATATCCTCCGTTAATACTGAGCTCAGATTGAAAGTTGTTGGCAAGATGTTCTCATATGCCATTTCATATATACAAAATGTTTACGTTATTTAAATGAGACAAATTTGGTTAATTAAGGGCCTATTTTTAGAATTTGTACCAGGGCCCAAAATTTATAGCGACGGCACTGCTTATATGATAAGTAACTTGACTCAGTCAGTCCATGAATAAATGACTTCATAAGTTGAACTGACACTTGGCATTACGTATCTTGAGTGATAGAGTAAAGTAAGGGGAATTGGGATAGTCCAGTCATCCACCGTCCAAAAGGGCAACATAGTCAGTCAGACAGGGTCGAGCGAGATTATTTTTCTTTTACATTTACACTTACTCTGCAGCAAAGCCAAGAGTGGAAAATGTAATTTTCTATATTAGTCTGAGAAAAACAAGTTACCCAAAAAAAGAGGTTATCTGGCTAATATTATAGTTCCAGCATAAAAAAGAATTTCCAAAATTGACAAGTGAAAAAAATTATTAGGTTCCAGAGCTAATTGAGTTTACTACGTGCATAGAGAGTAGATTAATTTTCGTTTCGTCTGTATGGGAATTACGAATAGTTCAAATCCATTCGATTTAAGATCAGTGTGGCTTGACATTAAATTTAAACATTGAAGAGGTCAAGGTCAGACAGACATGGCATATAAGATGGTCATCAGCGTCCATAGTAGTGGAGATGGCGATTCCGCCAAGCCCCCTTCGCGTCAAGTGTCGATATTTGTTGCAATTGATACGAGCGGGAGTATGATGGGAAATAAAATCCAACAAGTTTGTGATTCACTTCAACGGATCATTGATAAGGCTCCGGGCGACGTCAAATTTGTAATCAGAAAGTTTTCAGATGAGCTTGTGACCGTGGTTTCAAAGAAAAAGAGTTCTTTGAACCTTACTCGACTTCACAATGATTTGAAGAAATGTGGAAACATGACAGCTCTGTACGATGCTTTGTGTCAGGTCATTGAGGAGATCCCATATAATGGTATGTTGGTAATTAATTATGAGACAGATACTGATTGATTTATTCATGATGACCATTTAATTAATTTTTTATGTAATTTTCAGTCAGCAAGACGAATGGTGCATATCTTCTTGTCTTCACTGATGGAGGGGACAATTATTCCAAAACTCACAACTTGGAATCAGTCCTTCATATGGTGAATACGAAACTACACCACAAAGTTCAATTGATTTTCATCCAGGCGGGTCCACATAGAAAAGTTGCGGATGCAATTGAAGCCGAATGCTCTAAACAGCAGTGTACTGTCATCAGAGTAGAAGATTCAGTTTGTGGAATCAATTATGTAAGAATTTATACGTCATATTTTGTGTAATTTCGTAAATAAACAGAATCACTACTACTAATTTTACTGCAGGGATTTGAAAAAGCAAAAGAGAAAATTCAATTTGAGGTAAAGTTGGGCTTGCAAACTACAAGTAACGGAGGATTTAGTGCAAAATTTTCTGGATTGAGTATGTCAGCAAACAGCCAAAGTCGCCCGTACCCTTCATGGGCCGAAAAGAATTTGGATCTGCCTAAGCCTGTTGGCTTCCATCATAACAAACCTTTTCGTCAGGCACCAACGGCTAATGGACTAATTGCTCTTGCCACTCCCGCTCCCATCCGTCCATTCACTTCTGCTTACGGACAACTTGGCCAAGGACATCGTATTGTGACCATGCCCACTGACACTAGTCCAGTTGCGCTACCAACGGCTAATGGACTAATTGCTCTTACCACTCCCGCTCCCATCCGTCCATTCACTTCTGCTTACGGACAACTTGGCCAAGGACATCGTATTGTGACCATGCCCACTGACACTAGTCCAGTTGCGCTTGGTTCAATGAATTTGGAAGATAAAAGAAAACACACCTCGAGTAAGAGTTACCAATCTACTACCAGACCGGCTGAGGCTGCACTTCCTTCGAATCCTTTTCATGGTCAAGGTCACGGACAAGGAACTAGGGGAGGCAGTGCCAGGGGCCGAGGCAGAGGCAAGTCTTTCAATAACGGAAACACAGACAGGACCGATGATTCAAAGAAACGGGGATCTTCTGGGCGTGCTCCAAAAGCTCCAGCTCCAGGACCGAAACAAATTGTGAAGTTTGTTCAACGGGGACAAACTCAAGCTGAACCAGCTTCGGCAACAGGACGAGCAAAAAATGAATATATTATTCAGGTTTCACAGATTCCTGTTTCTCTGGTTGCGAAGTTTCCGGACAGAAGCCTCTCGGATATTCTTTTGGAGTTTTTCCGTCAATGGGGTAAAGTTATTACTTTTTTGCTAATACTGCTGATTTTCTTTGTTACACCCGAATTCATAAGTTTTAAAATTTCCGGACAGAAGCCTCTCGGATATTCTTTTGGAGTTTTTCCGTCAATGGGGTAAAGTTATTACTTTTTTGCTAATACTGCTGATTTTCTTTGTTACACCGGATTTCATAATTATTAAATTTTTAACATTGTCATCAACTTCCTTTAGGAGAGTGCAAGGTCAGCCAGGTGGATTTCAACGTTGGGTTTGGTTTGACCGCAACTGTCACCTATGACTCAGAAGAAAATAAAAATTTCGCTTTGAAATACGGTGGAACAGACTTCATTTCATCACACATTTCTTGAAGTTCGTGGGGCTGCTACCTCTGCTCCTGCTCTTGAGGCCTAGTAGATTTAGATCTGCGGATAACCCTTCACAATCTCATCAGTTACTGAGATAAGCTTACGCTTCAATTCATTTTCTCTTTCTTTATACAAACTTTTTTACCATTACATGACACACAGTTCCCAGGTTACACTTTACATCCATTGTTTAAGCTTCTTAATTCTATTATTCAATTCAATTCATTCATCAGGAGCTAAGAATTCCTTACTTTCCTGGTTTTAATTAATTTATGCTGTAAGCAAAAATTGGCCTGATTTTCCGATTTGACAGGTACGTTTACGTTTCAATTTATGTAATTTTAGTTGTATTTTTTCTAACTCCTTGCTAAATTCACGCCGTNTTTTAATTAATTTATGCTGTAAGCAAAAATTGGCCTGATTTTCCGATTTGACAGGTACGTTTACGTTTCAATTTATGTAATTTTAGTTGTATTTTTTCTAACTCCTTGCTAAATTCACGCAGTTGTAACTGGAACTTAAAACTGAATTTCAATAAAAATCTGTGCATTCCTTGATTTATGTCGTAAGATCATTTTAATCTTATGTCAATACTTCATTTTATTCTCATAATGATTATGAGATTTTTAACAATTGGTTCACATTGTACAAGATGTACCGATTATTGATGGAATTCGAGGAATTCTTCAGACTGGAACAGAGTGGACAGCCTTGGATGTTTGATACTGGTAGTATGGATAGGCTTTGTTGTAGGCCTGAAAAAGCATACAATTTAATTCTGAGACCTCTCATCTTTGATTGAACTTAATTTACTTCTAATTCTGACTTACATAAACAGAGTGAGTTGGTTGGTAGACGTATTTGAGTTGAGGTTGAGTGTATTGGTAGTATTTGACTTGTGGAACAACGTATTTGACCTGAGGGACGACGTACTTGACTTGTTGGACTTGTGGAACAACGTATTTAACTTGTTGAGCTTGCGGGACGACGTATTTAACTTGGGGTTGAACAGCCTTAACGACATGTGAGGGTTGAACTACATATCTCGCAGAAGGTGGATGATATTGAACCTATCGAGTTATAAGGTTTAATTTGGAATTTTAACGATAAAAAATTATAATTATTCTTAATTTACCGAGCTATAGGTATATCCTGGAGCATAATAATGAGTAGGGGTCACGAATGTTGCACTGCCCAAGGCGACGAATCCCAAGATAAGGGTTGAGTACAAAATCTGAAGGAAAATATAAATATTTCAGTTAATATTTTGAAAAAATTATAAATATAGATTGATTTCACTCACGGTATTCATGATGAATTTGATTTGGGATTGAACTTCGGTTCGTTAAGAAGGTAGGAATGATTGAAAATGCGAACTACTGAATCTATACTCCGAACTTGCTCTTTTATAAGAAATAGGCGGAAACTAGTTTTGCTAGAAAAAAATTCCAAAGGCTTATATAATTCCCTGGTGCAAAAATCTCTAAAACAATTCATCCATACACGTTTAGTGTTCGTGGTGGAAAGTGGGTGTCTAATCCAGTCCAGTTCCCAGTTCTATACTTCACAAGTTATGTAAGTCTTAGGTAAAATAATTTATTGACTCCCATCAATTGATGAGCGTGTTTCTATTTGGCAAATAAATTGGTTCATTATAGAATGAATCTATGAATCTTCAATGGGTCATCCACTAAAGTGGTTTCTGTTTCACTTTACTACACAACTTATAATTACGTACGACTACTTTACACGACCATGAACTTGGATATTACAATACAACGTAATTTACGAGTGGTGAGACACGCCCTTCATCTGCATAACTGGTTCAATATCAATTCATATCATATACAAAACTAATAATTTAGATCCACTCAAGTCACCTTACCGACTATTGAGAAGGAAAAATCCTAGAAGCTATAGCTAATGGGTCTTCAGATGAGCCTCAAGAAATCTAAAAAATACAAAGTCCTTGGATTTTCATTAAGGAAGCTCGATCTGGAAATCTCGAGGACGATGGGGTTAAGGACGTTTGATGTACATAATTTCTCGCATATCACGCGACCAATGATATATTTTGAGAAAAAATGATTAATTGCAAAATGTGGTCATGAGTAAAATTTAGTAAAAATGTTTATTGCGTCCCCTTCTAAAAAATAAATAATTGGTTTGCGTTTGCTACATTTGCCTACCTATACGATTTTCTTAGCCATGAGCAACACGGATCTTGTTTCCTTATCGTATACGTAAGCCAAAAATGGATGGTCCGCTCGGAATGTGATATATTTTTGCCCCTTTTTCACTGAAAACAAAAGGCAATCCCAATTATACGGATGAAGAATTTTCATGTAGAGCAACTTACATTTTGGGACTGGTGGGGATGAATGAAGTCCATTTTCATGTACATCAAAAATAGTTTTATGAATCACTTGCTCAAGGAAAAGTCCGGGTTGAGGTGAAATTCTGCCAAAGTCCGGTATAGGGGCTCTCTGCGAGACAGTCTGATGAAGCCCGACCTAAAGGTCATTGCAAAGGTGGTCAAATCATTTCATTTGTATACTTTGAATAGTAGTATATCCCTTACTTTTTGTAAATGCGACCCCCTATTGCTGAGTTCCAAAGTAGATTCTATTTTAAACTTTGGAATAAATAAATCCACGTTTGCTTTCTTCATTCGTGTTGGAATAGCTGTGAAGGAGAAATTCTTTGCATTCTTAAGATATTCTTGACGAAACTCAACTTCAGTTAATCCGAAACGATCGTTTGGGAGAATAATGACCAAACTAAGCTTGTCTCCCTAAATTCAAATGAAAAAGTATTCAAATTAGAATAGCGAGAATTAAATTAAGCCATTCGAGAAGACTTTCAATAGTTTTAATTACTGCATATGGAATGGACACAGCCGTTGCTCCTAATTCTGTCAGGTCTGCATATTTCATCCGTCCAATTCGATGCATCATGATGGCATCAGAATAATGCGTTTCATTCACATAAAAAAGTTCATTTTTATTTTGCCTGGCTCGGAATTTGTGTTCCCATTCTCCAGAAAAAGTAAATTCCACTGACGAGAACCATATTGGTGGAGGCAGTAAAATGCTCTAAAAAATACAGTTCAACTAGTTAATGTATGAACAGCTAAAAATAATAAAAATCGTAATGAATTGGATTCCATTTCATATTACCTGGTGTGACAATTTTTTCAATCTTTTTGTTTGTTGCTTTATTGACCCAATTATTAATTTTTCTTGCAGCTTCCGCACTATCTCCAAAATTGACAGTTTTCACGGGGTCAGTGAGATCTGGGAATTCTTCACTAAGGCGTTCCTTGTAATCTGAGAAGAGCCTATGAGGTATAAGGGACATAAATCCTTCGTGCGGTTTCAACGGTCACTTCACTAAATTCCTAAAAGTTAAAAAGGTTCACAATTGAAAATGGATTAACTTGAAGAAAAAAATTGACTGATTATTCCCATACCGTCAACTCTGCTCCAAAATCATTGTACATTTCATAAATAGATCCGTCGTCCATCTTTTCCATTCCCAGGACTTTTCTGATTTCAGCTTCTGTTGTTCCATTTGAACCTGACAAGGAAGTATGAATAAATTAAAAAATTAAAAGTGGTTTAAAAATACACGTGTCAATCAAAATCTGATTATTGTTCATACCCTGTCTTAGCATTTCCAGCTGAGTACTCAAAATTGCAGGTGAGAATGCAATGTTGTCTCTGTGCGTGTATTTCAACACCTAAAAATTTATGTAAATTAGGTTTTTTGTACACCAGTTTGCATAAAAAGTAGCTTAAACTAAACCTAATACAACAAATAGTCGTACTTACCTTGTATAAATTGGTTGTAAATTTTCCATAGGCTTTGCTCATCATTTTTGTACTATCTGGTTCCCCCAAAGCGGCTCCATGTTTATGAGTTAGAACTAAAACTACTGAGATTATGTGAAGAAAGTGGAAATGCCTCCACGAACCCATGATTGAACACAATTTTTGAAATAAATAAAACTAAAACTTCAACTATCAAAAATTTTGCCTGGGCCTAGATCAAAGATGTTTGTTTTTGAACTACAAAAAAGGAGTAAAAAATATTTGTGTGTATATCACACAGAAAACTGAAGCAACTAACTGTAGGGCAGGGAAAAAGAAAGTTAAGCTGAGCCCAATCACTCATTGCTATTCCACCCTTGTTAATTGGGATTGACATATAAAACTTTAAAACTGGTCTTTATTGATGTCAAGTCACCTTCATTCTTCTTTCAATGCAACCTTTGTATGCTACAGAATAAAGGCGATGCTTAACCTTTACTCTGTTGAATCTGCGTCTCCACTTACGATTTTTCTGTGTT
Source organism: Thalassaphorura encarpata (assembly GCA_009869925.1). NCBI lineage: Eukaryota > Metazoa > Arthropoda > Collembola > Poduromorpha > Onychiuridae > Thalassaphorura > Thalassaphorura encarpata. Next base: position 8,379 of record WJEZ01000659.1, read on the forward strand.
AATATTCACAATTAATACTTTGACTTTTGACTCAAGTCAACAACAGGTCGTTGGTCCTTGTTGTGTTGACGTGAAAATCTTTAGTTATAAAGAAATGCCATATTACTCATACAAGAATGATCGAAAGTTCCGGATGAGACAAGACAAGCTGAATTAACATTCAAAATTTCAATACCTAAATGCTGAATGCTTAACCCGAATCTGTCCAGTTAATAATAAAAACAAATGAAATCCGGCAAAGTATACTCAAGCCTTCCAATTTTTATTTAATTTTTATGTCAGGGTGCACAGCAAAGTAAACAAGTCAAACGGTAAGAATGAGAAGTCAGTCGGGGTCAAGGTTTAAGTTCTAATCAGTTTCAAACAACAGCAAGAAGTACAACAGAAATTCAACCTATCAATTTTGTTTGGATTCTAATTCCAAATAATTTCTAACACTGCTAATTTTGAATTCACCGACTCTAAGGCCCCAACCTATCTACCCAAACTTGCAATAACTACTAACACAACTACTAACTATGGTTTCCGTCCTTAATGAATAAATAGAAATACTTTGCTTTACTTCACTTCAGTCGAGCTTGAGCTGGGTTCTCAATTGGAATACTTCAACGTCGATGCTTACGAGCAATCGGGTAAATTGTTTCCAACGCATCCTGGATCTCAGCTTCAGATTTTGCTCCTGTCAAGGAAGGAAACGAAATTAATTAAACATTTTACAGGTAGCGAACGTGTTGATGTTACTGTCTTGAAAAATGACAAAATGAAATGAAAGTGGTCTAGGATTCAGCCTAATAATAACTTAACTAAAAGGTACGATGGTACGAAACTGCTCGCTCACCAGTCATAAGAATAGCCCCAGTCACAAAAATAATTGCCTTCACTTTCGGTTTCACAAGAGTGTAAACGAGTCCCGGAAAAATCTCAGCTTCATAGCTAAACAGTTTGGAATAGAAATGTGTTAAAAGTTATCCCTAGTACTCATAAAATAATTAGCTTGTGATTTCTTACCTCACAAACTTGTTAATCTTCTCATCCTGGGCCATATCATGGACTCGAACACCAAATTTTAAATGTCCACTTGCAGAAATATTTTGAATCTCAAAGTTGACGATGGAAACACGATAGCCAATCTTTTGAATCACACGAGCATATTTACGAACAGCTCGTTTGCATTCAGCCTCAGTCTTAGTTCCAGCCACGACCATTTTTCCAGAGCTAAAAATGAGTGCCGCAGATTTCGGCTCCCGCACACGCATAATGAGTGAAGCAAAGCGTTTGGGGTTATACTCCACATTTCGAGCACGCTCAGCAATGCGTTTCAAATCCAAATCAACGGCAAGGCTCACGCTAGCCACGACAGTCCTAAATTAAAGATAACATAATATGACTTGGTTAGAAAATTAAAACATTGATTCGAAAATTGATATTTACGGTAGAATAAAAATACTAACAAGATCTCTGCTTTGAAGTTTGGAAATCCAAAGTCTCTTTTCCAGGGAGTAGGATTTGATTCCGTCACTTTATACTCTCGAAGTCTCATACGCTTCTCAATCGGATCCTCGTAGATTTCTTTCGGTCCCCCTTCTTTTCCTTTTCCAGGAATAGCAAGAGCCACAGATTTCTAAGGAGCAAAATCAGCAATAATATTAAAAGCCATGCTCTTGAAGGAAGGTTAATACTAATATAATATTAATATCTCTTCTCTTATAATAGTTTTGGGGGATTAGCCTGACTCATCAAATCAAATAGCAAAACTGATTAGACTCGACTCACACTCAGCATTAGACTTTGTCACTTTTACTTTCAATTATCCTAGTGCTAGAAATTAAAAAGTCAAATGATCAAATCAAGAAAGAGATCTGAGTCTGGATATGAACAGGAAAGATCATATCGACAACCAACAGATGGTCAAAATTAAAATCAAAACAACTAAGGAACTTAACTGGTGTGGTCAAATCATTCCTTTGCATAGAAAGAAAACTAAGTCTACCCAAAATTCATTCATAATTTGTTCAAAACAAATCAATGTGTACTTACATTTATTCCCTCCCGGATACAAGAGAGGAGTCCTTGTATGGGGGCATTATCAGTCACTCCAAAAGAACTGCAGAATGGAATTGCTTGTTGCAAATCTCGTGCAAATTCTTGAAGCTACATGTCTTGCAGGAGGGGAAGAAATCGTTGGAGCCCAAGGCGTTGGGTCAACTTCGCTCAGAAACTCCATAATCCCCATAGCAGGAACACGCTTTGTCCTTGGGCTTTTTCTGGTTCCAATGTGTATGTTCTCAAATTCTGGTTCCAATGAGAATGGGGGGAGTGACAATGACAACGCAGAAACAGAAGGCTTGACGTCAAGAGTCAAGGTCAAAATCCAGGCCCTCCCTCAGTCCTTGATGGACCATGTCCGCCACTTCAGACTCATCAAATGTCTGCATCTGCATGGTTTTGATTTTCTCAGGTCAGGATCACAGGACACGGGTCAAGTTTAGTTTATAAAAGGATAAAAGTTTTTGTGAAATCAAGGAAAAGTATCAAGCAACAAGAGCACAGGCAAATCAAGTTTTACAAATGAGAGTGAAACGAACCGATGATGATTCTGGAATTCCAATTCTCTTGGTTTTTTCCCAAGGTCTTATGACATGAAAGTGTGGGACAATTTAAACTTGGTTCAAGCCAAGGATAAAAATTTGAACTCGCTTGCCCCGACGATCCAATAAGACCTTCAAGTTTTTCCAAGTTTTTTAGTAGCAAAATGATTTTATTCGGTTTCAATAATAAATATGGACTATTAATAATTTTATATCTTGTTTATGAATTTCTCCCAAAGGCAATAGGTGAATAGGATTTATTATATGGATTGAGAGCATGGTATGAAATACAGATAATGTCAAATTATCGTAATTTTTTCAAATTCATTTATGGATCAATGATTAGTATTTATTAGCAGAAACTAACTTAAGCTAAAATAATTTTATCTAATGTATGGTCCTGTCCCCGTTCCCATTACTAAGGCATTTATGGTGGTGTAGTAGTAGTAGTTGGTTGGGCTGTTGTAGTTGTAGTTCCTAAATTGTAATTAAAAATTCAATCAGGGTAAGGTAAAGACCTAAATCTATGTTATGCTAAATATCTTCATAATTCTGGTTTATTATTACCTGGAACGCAACCAGGCGTCATTGAGCAGATTGAGTAGCTTGGAAGTACACACTTGCAATTATAGCAATACGACATTGGGTGGGGTCCAAGTCTGTCCCATGGAACATGCCTGAATTAGACCTGAAAGTAATTACGTTTTAAATATTCAAAATTACTAAAAACGGAAATAAAAGCGAAGTATAAACGACAGTTTAGTTTACCCCAAAATGTTCGAGCGTTGGCGAGTGCAGGAATGGCAGGGCTAAAAATAGGATCTGCAGATGAGAAGGAGACGATTGTAATTAAGACAAACCCTAATAATGCAAGGGTTAGGATTCTAGCACCCATTTTTAGAATATTGTAATTAGAAGTTGAACTCGTTTGCTTTAAAAATGGCAATTTGCACTATACCAAATACTTTGAGTGACTCTGATTTTATAAAGGAAGCTTTTATTTGTTTCAGACTCTGTTCATTTTAATCATAAAAGCCGGCTGAGATAAATTCAATTATTAATGCGAGCGGTCTTTCAGTAAGTATTATCCCAATGCATTATGCGTGCAATGTAAACTTGAAAGAATTGGATTTGAACCCAGTAGTGGCCCGACAAATGACCTAGTGAGATAACAACACAAAGGCCTAATTTTCCATCTCGGCAAAATATAATCAAAAACTTAAATTTACAGGATTAATGACAATAAATGAAATCCTTCTACGGCAAGGTTATCTCGAAAAGAATTAACCTAATATATTCAGTGGTATTATTATTGATCTAGTTTGAAGTTCGGAAGTAAGTCCTTTTCAGCTACTACACTATAATACTGAAAATCAAAATTAAATTCTCTTTTCTTTGCTTTAAACATGATAGAAATTAATATTAAATTAAGGACAACTAAGGTATTTATTGAAATCACATCGTTTAGACTCAACCGTAATTATACATTCCGTTCTCAGAATAAAAGTTCTTTGACTTATGACATGATGTCTGAAAATTCATTCCTTGCAGCAAAATGGCAAACCAGTATTAGCATCAGAACTGTCCAGATCTTCAGACTCTTTATTATATGGGAGCAAGAACTTTTTGGACTTTTTGGGATTCCTCCTGAAATATTTAAAAGTTAATGAATTAAACTCGAATCTCGGATCTGATTCGCCTAGTAATAAAAATTTTGTGGCGGGTTGGTTACGATCTGGTTTATACTAAGCATATTTATTTTCTAAGGGCTATACTACTTTAACTCGTTTTGATTAAATTAGTTGACCCAGAAATCGTGGCAATAACACAACTGTGCACTGACTACGTTAATGACAAGCCCATCGGTGACTAGTAATCTCCCGGTAAAAGTAAATTAGCCCAACCTGGCTTCTTGGGGTTGGCTCCCCAGCTTCTTTTCCCCAAATCAGGGTATAGATCGTAGATACCAAGCCAATCGTCATCACTCTGGCTGTCGTCGTCCATATAATTAGGGTTAGGAGTGAACTTACTAAGCTCCGCGTCAATCAGGGTCTCGTCCTCTGTATATGCAAATTCACAAGACAATTTGTCATCCATGGGTTTGGCATAATTCACACAGACGCAGATGGAGTCAACACAATGTGCATTTGTGGAACACTGTTTAGAGTCGGTGCAACTTGAGCTAAGGGGACGAATGCATTCTTCTCCGTTGTAATCCGCTACTTCAGGCTCCACGCATTTGATTGGGGGACATCTTATTGTCACCACGACGGACAAGAAAACTAGAACCGTGTAAAAGATCTGCTGAGCCATAATTTGACAATGTATTTGAAAAGATCTCACTCCAATTTTTCTAAATTTAATTTCCTCTAGAATTTCATGTCAACAGGAGGAAGTTATGAGTTAGGTGAGACTTTAAAATTTAATCAAAATTTTTCTGAAAATTTCAATGTATATCATCGAAATATTTTATTTGTTGTCAAATTAAACAACATTCATCGGTTTCCATTGCATTGACTACTAGGCACAGCACAAAGATCTTGAACCGAAAACTTATGTACTCTTCTAAACTCAGTCGCATATTTTCAGCTTGCCATCGTAACCATGCCAAATTACTCGTAAACCTTCTACTCGAGGCTAGATTTATAGCTGCCAGCCAAACGTGCATTCAAAATGCAAGAAAGGAAATAACCACAAGCCTTTGATTTGATTAATTTGTCCGTATATTTATTTAACATTTAATTTTAGATCAATCTTAAGCTCTCCATTCTCCAATAACCTTGACTGTTCCATTTACCAGCGGCTCAGATTTTTAATTTAGACCATAATTTTCATGCACGCTATACTTGCAGGCATGAGAAGATTACAATCTTTGCATGGGTTCAATAGTTGAAGACAGCTCTTCAAAATTTCCAGATCTTTAATTTCATCTTTGAAGTACTAGAAGAGTCGTGTTATGGAAATCGCTTGGACAAAATGTACAAAGATTGTCTGGAGCTTATCTTTCAATACATCCCAATTATATCAGAGTTAATCCTTATAATTATCTGAATATTAGTACATGGATAAACCGATTTATCAACATATTTATCTGGCATTTATACAAAGAGCGAACACTAATAAAGTGCTGTACCAAACACACTCATTTCTTCCTTTAATTCCGTCTAAAGTTATAAGTCTGGCCTGGAGTTTTATTTTCTCACAAGTGTTTCCTGATTGCTCTGAGCTTAATGACTAATTGTACGCTATGCCACACCACAAAAGTAAAGCTAAAGCAATACGTATTAGGTTAGAAAAATTGTTACGAAGGGCTTCACCTCCAGTGCAGTAGTGGCTTAGGCTTAGTTACTTTTCTGATAGCGAAGAGTGCAGTGCAAAGTGCCAGTAGTGTGGTTAAGTTTAAGTCAGTCAAATTAACGCTCTGTGCTGCTTGAATTCATAATGATACCTACGAAATCCTCCACACTTGTCTTTTTTGTGAACGGCAAAAAGGTACTTATCATTTCTTTATTTTCACACTACTGTACTAAATTCATTAAGTAAAATTTGATTTCAAGCAACGAAGCAAGACCACGGTAGGAATAACTAAAATTCAATAAATTCTGTTTACTACACTGCAATACAAATTACAAATTGACATGAGATTATGATAACACGTGGTATGGCAATAATCAAATAGTAAAGAATAACAAATAAACAGTGATAACGATAAGGTCATTTTTACACTCGCACCGCAGCATGCGACAAGTGGAGATAAGAAAACTAACAAAAATACGCTAACGCTAATGCTAACGCTGTTATTTTTTGTATTGTTTTAGCCGTGCAATTTAATAAAATTAAAAAAATGGAAACTATTTATTTAAAAAGACCAGAGAACTAAATAGACCAATATCAACTGGCGTGAAATAAAAATAAAATCATACTTTATTACATGCATCACTCATTAGGTAGTATCCGTCACTTTTCTGCATATTGGAAGTACGGAATAATTGACCAATATTTGGATTATCAGTCATGTGAGTCGTCACATCATTAAGATTTTCTTCGAAGCAGTTATAGTTTTGGGGTTGGGAAACTTTTGAGTCTTATTAAAAAGATGAGCTCAAGTTAATTACGCTGCTGCTGTGGTTCTTCCACTTGTGATTTTAATATTTCGTAACGTAATAAGTTCAACTTGTGCCAGCTGTCTATCATCTGGCTCTTGTAAATCTGGGATGGGATGGGCTCGTCATTTATTGCATTCAGTATCACAATCAATGATGCATGTCGTATGTATAAATGTATGAGATTTAGGCCGGCACTTGGCATGCTTTTAATTTGTCTGATTATAAGATTGGATATTCAATTGCGACCTATTTCTTCTTTCATCGCCTTATCAATCTATTTTTTGTCAGTAGATCTCAACTTACCAAGGTTAAGTAAAATGGCGAACTAAATGCGATTAAGGCAGAGTATTAATTAATTCAAAATATGACGTACGCGTGGAAAGTTTTCATATTACATTGTGCGACATGTAAACGTAAGAATAAATTAAGGATTTCCCATTTCAGATATTTTTAGAGAATCATGAGACGCCTTTTATTCATTTTTAGATTCTGTAAAAGTTCTGCAGAATTGGCGCATTAAATCATGACATAACTTTTCGATTGATTAATCTACGTGACCCAGCTACTCTTAGCGCAAGAAAGGTCGAGGTCACCTGCATTTTGCTACTCCAGTTGGATAAGATTGAGATTGAAACATTATTCATAATCCGTTCTGTTACAAAATGCCCCAAGTCAGCTCAGGAATTAATTCTGTTGGTCAAACTATAACGTAATGTCAAGAAGATGTTTTTAACGAGAAAACGTGTTGCTTATACAGGAGATTAATGAATTAATTAAAATTTCCAGGTACTAGATGACCACGTGGATCCAGAATGGACACTCTTAACGTACCTTCGAAATAAACGTAAGTAAAGTGTGATTTGAATATTAACACTTTTGGTAGTAGTATCTTATTATGATAATAAATAATTTGATTGTGATTTAGTTAAGTTATGCGGAAGCAAACTTGGCTGTGGAGAAGGAGGATGCGGAGCTTGCACTGTCATGGTCTCACGATTTGATCGGTCCGCTCAGAAAGTTGTGTAAGACAAATACAGATGAATTTTAATTCCTACTTATATTAGTTGACACCAACTTTCAATATTTTCTAGACATATTGCAGTCAACGCTTGTTTGACCCCCGTATGTGCTGTTCATGGGGCTGCAGTCATTACTGTGGAAGGAATTGGAAGTGTGGATAAAGGTCTTCATCCAGTTCAGGTAATTTACAATACATATATATGATTGTGCAAACATTTCGGCAAGGCAGCTAAATAAATCAATTTTCTGTTTCACAGGAACGAATTGCAAAAAGTCATGGGTCCCAATGTGGATTTTGTACACCTGGAATCGTGATGTCAATGTACACTTTGCTCAGGAACAAGAATTTACCAGAAATGGAAGAGGTAGAAACAGCATTCCAAGGAAACCTTTGTCGTTGCACTGGCTATCGCCCAATCCTTGAAGGATTTAAATCTTTAACCACCGAAGGATGTTGTAAACTAAATGGAACCCAAAATGGAAGTGGATGCTGCGGTGGAAAGGACAAAGTTGCAATGGACATGGCCAATGGCTGCTGTAAGGTCCAGTTAGCTGGCAATAGTGGTGGTTGCTGCAAGGAAAATGGATCAAATGGAAATGGTTGCTCCAGCTCGGAAGGTCTGTTCACTCCAGCAGAGTTTAAGCGATACAATCCAGACGAGGAAGCTGTTTTCCCACCTGAACTTCAGGTAAGATCGGATTTACCTATTTTTTATTTGGAATTTACACATAATTTTCTGAATTTTCAGCTGAACAGTGAATACGACAGCAAGCACGTCGTCTTCTACGGAGAACGAGTTACTTGGCATCGGCCTACGACGCTGGATTCTTTGTTGGAGCTCAAGGCCAAATACCCTTACGCAAAATTGGTTGTCGGAAATACAGAAATTGGTTAGTATTTGATTTTGTTACACTTGTGCCAAGTTGAATTAATTTCACTTATCTCGTTGTATTTTATTTATCTCAGGGGTTGAGGTGAAATTCAAGAATTGTCTGTATCCTATCATCATTGCGCCAACTGCTATTCCGGAGCTCTTGGACATTAAATTTGAAGAAAAGGGAATTCGATTTGGTGCATCCGTTACTTTGAGTCAAATCGACGATACTCTTCGAGAAGTTGTATCCAAGGAACCCAGACAGAAAACTCACGTTTTTGCAGCCATTGTAGAAATGTTGAGATGGTTTGCAGGAAAACAAATTCGAAATGCTGCAGCTGTTGGTGGAAATATTATTACTGGAAGTCCAATTTCTGACCTCAATCCACTTTTCATGGCTGCTCATTGTGAATTGGAATTAGTTAGCAAAGGTTAGCCTAAGAAATATTAAAATTCACGACAATTTTCCTAAAATTAATTTTCCTTCTAATTTTTAGATGATACTAGATTCGTGACAATGGACGATACATTTTTCACCGGCTATCGAAAGAATATTTTAAAATCTGAGGAAATCCTTCGTTCTATTCTGATTCCTTATACTAAAGAGGTAGGCAGGCCGTAGGCACCAGATTTTCTAAAGAATGATTTAAATTCTAATGTTTTTTAACTCTGTGTGTATAGAATGAGTATTTCTGGGGATTCAAACAAGCCAAAAGACGAGATGATGACATTGCGATCGTGAATGCAGGGATGAGAGTGGAGTTTGAAGTGGGAACAAACATAATTAAAGATATTTCACTAGCCTTTGGAGGTATGGCTCCAACCTCTGTCATGGCTCGTACGACTTCATCTTCCTTGATTGGAAGGCAATGGAATGATTTGATTGTTGACGAGGCTTGCAAAGCTTTGATTGAAGATTTGCCACTTGGCCCAGGGGCTCCTGGTGGAATGATTGAGTTCAGACGCTCTCTTACTTTGAGGTTAGTCATTAATATATTTTACTTTCAACGTATTTTAACTTATGATTTCCTTTCAGCTTTTTCTTCAAATTCTATCTCATCGTGGCTTCGGAGCTAAATCAAAAACTACCCTACGCGAAACCCATTCCAGTGGAACACAAGAGTGCGACCAAATTATATCATCGAGACACACCCAAAAGTACACAACTGTATCAGATTACCCCACCTGGTCAACCAGACTATGATTTGGTTGGTCGTCCATTGGTTCATCTTTCTGGATTGAAGCAAGCCAGTGGGGAAGCCGTTTATGTAGATGACATGCCAAAATTCGAAGGTGAATTGTACTTGGCTTTAGTCATGAGTACAAAAGCTCATGCCAAAATCCTTTCGATTGATCCTACTCAAGCACTTGAGGTCGAAGGTGTTGTTGACTTTATTTCTTCAAAGGTAATACATTAATTAAGATTGAAAGTTATTAAATTTAGTACTTATTCGAACTTTTTATAATAAATTAGGACATTCCTGATGAGCTTAACGCAATTGGTCCAGTCATCCACGATGAAACAGTTTTTGCCATTGATAAGGTAACTTGCGTTGGACACGTGATCGGAGCAGTCATTGCCAATGATCAAGCAACAGCTCAAAGAGCAGCAAAATTAGTCAAGGTTGAGTATGAAGACATTACCCCTCTGATCATTACGATTGAAGATGCCATCAAACACAAATCCTTCTACACTGGATGGGAAAGAACTCTGACAGATGGAAATATTGAAAAAGGATTTAAGGAAGCTGATCAAATTCTGGAAGGAGAAATGCATTTGGGTGGCCAAGAACATTTTTACCTTGAAACTCACGCTTGCATCGCTGTACCTAAATGTGAAGATGGAGAGCTGGAATTATTTTGCTCAACTCAACATCCAACAGGAAATTCAATTGTTGGCTTCTCATGTTCTTGGAATTCCAATGAATCGAATTGTTTGCCGAACTAAGCGAATGGGTGGTGGATTTGGTGGGAAAGAATCAAGAGCTGCTCTTGTCGCCATGCCTGTTGCAATTGCAGCAAATAAGTAAGCACTATTTGAACTTTTGACCTCAATTATGGTCACTAATCATGAATTTTATTTTCTGTTCCAAGGCTGAAACGTCCAGTCAGATGTATGTTGGATCGAGATGAAGATATGGCCATTTCAGGCACGCGTCATCCATTTTACTGCAAATACAAGGCTGGATTCTTGAAGAGCGGAAAAGTTGTTGCCCTCAAGATGGACATTTACAACAATGCTGGAAATAGCATGGATCTATCCTTCTCGATTCTGGAGAGGTCCATGTTTCATGCTGAGAATGCTTACAATATTCCTAATGTTGAGTTGAATGGTCTTTGTTGCAAAACGAATTTGCCATCTAATACAGCATTCCGTGGGTTCGGTGGACCTCAAGGGATGATGTTCTGCGAAACTATTATGGATTCCATTGCCGATACTTTGAAAATGGATCCTGTCAAGGTAATAAATTCTATGAATTTTTGTAAATTCTGAAAAATTCTTACATTCTTGGTTATTTTTGAACAGGTTCGAGAACTTAACATGTATAAAACTGGAGATCTGACTCATTTCCGTCAAAAATTGGACTATTGTACTGTGGGTCGATGCTGGGAAGAATGTTTCGCTTCTTCTGCTTATTTGACAAAACGAAAGGAAGTGGACGAATTCAACAAAGTCAATCGATTCAAGAAACGTGGATTGTCAATTATACCAACAAAATTCGGAATAGCTTTCACGACTTTGTTCCTCAATCAAGCTGGAGCTCTTATCATGGTCTACAGGGATGGTTCGATTCTACTGAGTCACGGTGGCACAGAAATGGGACAAGGCTTGCATACAAAGATGATTCAAGTAGCAAGTCGAACATTGAAGGTTTCTGGAGATAAAATTCATATTGTAGAAACTTCAACGGATAAAGTTCCAAATACTTCCGCTACTGCAGCTAGCGCAGGTTCAGATTTGAATGGAATGGCAGTTATGGTAAGCCCAAATAAATTATTATTAATGATATTTTAGTTCAATTATTCCGTTACTGATTAAATTCTGCTCATAGAACGCCTGTGAAAAGATTAACGAGCGGTTGGAACCATACAAGGCTAAAAATCCTAAAGGAAAATGGGAAGACTGGGTCACGGCAGCTTACTTTGATCGTGTTGGACTTTCAGCAACTGGATTCTACAAGTAAATAAAAAAAATCCTTGACTAAAATTATCAAGATGGTTATAATACGAAGTCAAAATAAAATTTATTCTATTTCAGAACACCAGGCATTGGATTTGATTTCAAGTCCCAGTCCGGAATCCCATTCAACTATTTTACTTACGGTGCAGGCTGCTCTGTTGTCGAAATCGACTGCTTGACTGGTGATCACGAGGTTTGTCCAATTAATTTGTTTTCAAAGCTAACATCGTGGCCGGGTCACTACATGGTGGTAGTGAGCAATTAAAATAAGCATTCATGTATTTTTGCTCTAGGTCATTAGTACAGATATTGTCATGGATGTTGGGGAAAGTATAAATCCAGCTATTGACATTGGACAAGTCGAGGGGGCTTATATGCAAGGGTATGGGCTTTTCACACTTGAAGAACTTCATTTCTCTCCACAAGGATTTCTGCTCACGAAGGGCCCAGGAATGTACAAACTTCCAGGATTTGGCGATATTCCTGCAGAATTCAATGTGTCCCTTCTTCGTGGAGCACCTAATCCAAAGGCAGTTTACTCATCTAAGGTAACTAATGCTCAAATCATATAATTACAACTTGAAATTAGTAGAATTCCCATTTCAATTACAGGCCGTCGGAGAACCACCATTGTTTTTAGCTGCTGCTGCATTTTTTGCGATTAAGGATGCCATCAAGTCAGCTCGAAAAGAAAGTGGGCTGCCAGAAGGTCCATTCCGTCTTGATTCACCTGCGACGGCAGAACGAATTCGCATGGCTTGTGAAGACAGGTTTACTCAGAGGGTAAGACAAAATAAAAATCTTCGTGACTACTGTTATATGTATTTTATTTATAAGAATTAATGAGTTTAAATTTTTCTATCAATTGTCAGTTCCCTAAGGCGAAAGAAGGAACATTTAAGCCATGGGCTGTCATTGTATAAATTCGAGTGCAAATCTGGCCATCATAAAATTTATTTGAATTTTGAATTACTTTTGTCTTTGTTGTTGTTGAACATGAAAATGTAATTGCAATTAGCGGATATAACTTTTGAAATAAAATCAGAAATGAAATTAGTCCGAATACAACGCGGCATTCAGAATTCATTTATCAATAATCTGTTCTCAAGCTGACTCAGGATAGGAAGTAATGAAGCGTCATAAATGATTCAACTTATTTTTGTGAAGTCACGATAGCATTCTTGAATGACCAATCATCTCAAATACATATGTATCATCCAGGCTTCAAGCCTGACCCTAAAAGCAGATAGACATTCTCACACTTTAATTTGGTATTTCATCATTACAATTTTCCATTGAATAATAAATGGTCGTATTCCATAGTTATCTTTTATGTCATGCGATTTTCCTGTGAAACCCATTCAGACATTTACTTCAGTCATCATAGTACCGATTAGCAAACTGAATTTGATGCTAAGAATCAAACTATTTCGCAATCGAAAAATGGACTTGAAATAGAGCTGTGAGACACCAAGATAATGTTTATTTCCTAATTTTTCAAAGACTTTAAATACATAGATAATTTAGGAAAAATTGCAGCGTTAAGCACAAAAATGAAAATAATCTCTAGAGATCATCATGTTTTATGTAGCATAGTGGTATGTAGCATAGCACTATTTGTGGTCTAAAACTAAACAATCAACTTTTGACTGGGACTTTGATACTTAAAAAAAATATTTCAAAATAATATAGAAATAAATTCGTTCGAAATTTTCTTATTTAGGTATAAACTATGCACAATCGATACACGGGATTTTTTGGAGTGGTTCATGAATAAGTTACAGCCACGAGGCAAAAATAATTAGAATGTAAAACTCTTATAGGGATTCAGAATTAGAAACATGGTTACTGGATAAATAATAGAGACATTATTCCTTGAGCTGAACAGGCAGTGAGTACACACATGCAACTAATGTAATCAAAACTAAATAAAAAATTACTCATCGCTGTTTCTTTCGTCTCTCATCACAGACGGAAGAGATAAATTATACATGGTAAAGGCGAGACTCGTCTAGCCAAAAAATTGTTCTCAACATTTTACATCATGTAAACTGAATTGTAAAGTACAATAATCTGAGAACATCAAAAGTATAAAATAAAAGAATGGAACAGAGCATATTATACTTAGCAACCAAAGGTTTAGTATTTTTCAGAATCTAAAAAAGGACAAAATATGATATCTAAACAAACCGCAAGAATCCTTAAAATTATACTTTTTATTGCTACAAATATATTTTGGTTACTCCCTATTAAGTTACACCAAACACAAAATAGCTCAACATTTCGTATATTTAAAAAATCCACGTTTCGATATAAATTGTTCGAGTTGTCCATTTTTGTGCATGTTTGGGGACGATTTTTGCTGAATATCTACATTTCGGCATTCCTTATTTTTGCTCATCTTGAAATTTGGGAGAAATGTCTCATGATATTTGTTATTTGCTTCCACTCATCTGTGGCCATTTTATTTCATCTCTTGAAAAAGGTTTACAAAGATGGAGTTCGTACACTCAATGGAGTCATACTTTTTAATAGCAAGTTGGCAACTTTTTTTGGCGTTCCCAAACTGTGTGAGAAGGATGGAATGGAAATAATTGCAAAAATAATGTTACTATTTTACTCACTGTTTGGCTTATTTGTACCGGCGTGGGCATATATGTTTCTAAAGATGGACTCCTTTGTTATAAACACAACGATCGAACATTTTACCTTCCTTTTCCCCCGGGAACTATTGGAAATTTTTTTCATTTGTGCTGCCTTTTATGTCGTGATGTATGATATTGTGCTGATGCTATTAGCAATTCCAATAATCGTATATCCTAGATTTATTAATTTGTGGCTGGAACTTCATATTTGGTAAATTATATAATTTTTTTCTGAAGGCTACAGAAATAAATTTTTAATCCAAGATTTTGGTCTTGTTTTCGTCAAGGGAGAAGGTGAATACAATCGAACGGAAGAATAAATTGAAAGAACTCTTCAGAGCCCACCAAATTTTGTATAATATAATTGATGGCTATTGCGTCGATTGGGCACCAACTTTGGTCGGTTGTCTTATTATTTTGTTCATTTTGCTCAGTGTTGGTGTTATTGTATTACATGTATGGCTTGGACCTTTCCTGACATTTATGATTTTTGTTCTTCTAATCTTTATAACAATATGTACAAGACTTTTGGTTCGTTTTACAGTCCAGACAGGAATCGCATCGAAAAATTTTCCTGATTCACTTCGCCTTAACACAAATAATTTGAATCGTGAACATAATGAGCTTTTTGCAAAATCCTGTCGTCCATTTTATTATCACCTGGGTATATATTGCTTGGTGTGGGATGAAACATTCTTGACCATGTTCAATGCAATGGTTGAATCTGGCATTATTAATTTACTAATATTTATACAAGAGCTCGGCTAAGGAGATTAACAGTTAAATTTATTTAATAATTCCGTGTAAAAATTAATCGCTATGCTAAATTATATTGAAATAAAACCAATTTCCATTGCTTGAAGTTGGGTGTTGTATGCATGTATAAGCATAGCTATATTATAAAGTTAGTTAGACGTACTTCTAAAAAGCATTGCATTCACTTAAGCATGAAAATGTCTTCTGAATGTTAAAAATTTAAGATGATTAAAATGTAGTTAAGCCATTTAGCTATCAGGAAAATTTTAATTCGTGTTTAAAGAAATTGGTTAATCCATTTTAAATAGTAAATTACGAAAGGTATGTGTGTCAGCCGAAACTACATATACAGCTTGTGTTACGAATTAAAACATTTAATTGTGACGGAATGGTATAAAATATTTATGAAGAACAGGTCCCAAGACTATGACGGCAGAGTAATAAAATATTAAATTCCGCCTATATTCCATTGATTTTTATTATGAATAAAGTTCGATTTCGCAATTGATCGAAGCTAAAATGCAACCAGCCAAAATTTATATGGTAATTTTTCAAAAAGTGTTGGTGCAAAAACTAACGTTGAGCAGCTTGAGTGTAAATATGATATGAAATTTCTTTTTGAAATTGTTTAATAAAGAAATTCTCACTACAAAATGTCAAAGTTCACCAGATCCATTTCTGAACTTGTAATTGCAAGCCTATATTTGTTTGCAAAGCATATACAAAGGAAATGAGAAAAGACATAAATTTCCGTCTATTCATCCTAAAAAAATATTTGCATTACCATTGCATATTACTACTACTACTACTACTACTAGTGCTACTACTAATACTAAGAGTTTAGTACTATGCACTATGCTAAGCTAAACAACACAATACCCCACCTCCACGTCGACGTAAAGATGGAACATGTTCTCTTTCAGTTTATCATCTGGTCCACTTATTCTTATTAGTCGTCATTCCCGTTTGTACATTCATTCTTAAAGTAGAATTTTTACATTAGAATTAAATTAATGACACACTCTATAATGAAGTTCATTGAGTCCAGGAAACTTGTTGGACGAATCTTGGTCCAAGGCCCAATTCTATAATTAATTGGACGAACTGATTTAAAAAATTTAGCATCAACTTTCGTATAGTTCAGATCCAAAGTCTGGAATGAACTTTTATATTCCTTTGAGCTTTCTTCCGCTTTCCAAGCC
>WJEZ01000660.1:0-24740 GCA_009869925.1 Thalassaphorura encarpata
CCTACATGAATATTTTCAAGAGGTGACTTTATGCTTCTTTGGTTCAGTTCAGAGTCAAGTGAACCGATTTCCTGGAATATCAAAGTTCGAGCCTGGAGGGAGATGCAAATTCAGATTTTGTCAATTCTATCATCTCACCGGGTTACCCGGATGTGGGAGCGTATTGCTTTGCTTTGAATGTGACTTTTTCGGGAAACCGGGATGGGTAGGTCCGCATTTCCAAAGTTACGAATCGAAAAACGTATACTCCTGCATATGCCATGCCTGCCTTGCTTGTGCATTTCATTTAAAAAAATAAATCGATGGTCCTACAATAAATTCCTGCATGCATATGGAGAAAGCAAAGGAAAGCAGATGGGAACTTTCATTACTCAAACTTTGTCATTTCTGTTTGTTCCCGCAGTTTTTTTTCTTCTGTGCTCTGTAAAGACAAACAAATTGGAAGACTGGCAGTCAAATTCCAGGTTTTTCTTTGCCTCTTGTACGTATTTTATATATGAAGTGATATAAATGTGTGAAAAACCTTGACATGGCATGGCACGATGCACTCACTCACTCAGAAGATAACAAGATGAACCCACCATTTCCTTGCTTTGCCTTGCCTTGGCTCGAGTGCGAAGAATAAGAATAAAAAAAGAAGACAAGGAATAACAAAGTTGACTTTTGTGGGAAGAAGAAGGAAAAATCCTTTAAAAAATGAGATGACGTCCTCCTTGAGAAAAGGATAATCATCCCCGATTTTTCATTTTCTGTGAAACGTGACATTTGGAAAAAATGAACCCTGGTTCCTTCAAAACTTCTTCCACTATGCTATGCAAACTTAAAGTGTAAGTGATAAAAAGTGAGTGTGGATGGAAAGTGTCATATGTCGTATACTCAGTAGTAGTCTCGTGTCTCGCGCATCGTACTTCTCCTCCAATGCATCATCTCAAACCTTCAAATTATGCTCATATGCATTTTTCATGTAGGCACGAAAAAACTTCTTGAAGGAAAAGTAAGGATCATGCTACGTGTCAAAATTGTGAATCCAGTACAGCATAGCTCAGTCTGTCCCATGGCTTTCTATAAAATTACTTGGCAAAACTATCCATCATAAAATATAACGCCACCTGGGTTATTCATATTGAATTTCAGGTCAATACCTATTTGACCCTGATGACATGGCCTATGCCCTGGTCCAAGGTTAACGACTAAATTAGTTTATTTCCGCAGGTGTCAACTGATTGCTTTCTCTGAATTTCCGCATGGGTAGTTTCATGAATTTTTCTTATCAAGGAAGACTGTTGGGAATTGGACAAACTTGGCAGTCAAATTATTCAAGATAAGGAGACTACCTATCAGGTCTCCTGTTTCCGATTTCTACTACTGTATGTATTTGTATCGTGACAGTCAGCCCAATGCCCACACGCAACTTACAACTGCCAAGCCTAGCCTAGCTGTGTACTTTCTTTCTTTCTTTCTCTAGGAAAATCTAAATACAGAAAGGGACAAAAGAGCTCTGAGCAGATGAAGAAACGTCATAGGTAAAGTTTAATACGATTTTGATTCTTATTTAGATAAACCGCTTCGCCAGTTCCTTTGCTACTGCCATCATTCCATGAATGTGTCTACAGGGGAAAGGAAAGGGATTGAAACATATGCTGGGAATTGCATGTCTAGTCTATTGTCTTGTCCTTTCACTCTCCCTGGGCACTTCTTCCTCCTACGTTGCAATCTCAACAAATGAGTCTGACTTCAAATTTATCTTTTACGCACTGAAATCCAAATGTTCTTCATTTATTTGCTAAAGAAAATTTAGACTGATCTATCAAAAAACTTGAAAATTTTTCGTTAGTAATAAAATTCCTGTTCAAAGTCATTAATATTTTTTATTTCATATAATTTTTGCAAATAAAAATTATATGAATAATAGAAAACACGTGTCATTTAGAAATCTAGCATTCAAAATCCTGAAAGATTGAGACAGGCCACATCCTCCCTCATAATGTAAATGAAGAAGTTTAGGTAGAATAAAAAGAAGACAAAGGAGGAAGGAAAGGGGAAAAGAAAAATGTCTCTTTTTTATATACTTAAGAATAAGAATGAAGATTCTCCTTCATCCTTGTCTCCCTGTTGTGCGTATATTTTTAGAAAGAATAACACAATGTGGCACTGGATGAGGATGCTATACGCCGCACTATGCATGCACTACTCCTGTTCTTTGTGAATGCAATGAAGGAGAAAAGAATTCACCCTCAAGAAAAATACTCTGATTAAAAATTCAAGAGACGAGGATTTTTTCGGGTTGAGATTGAAGGAGCTATAGCGTAGCTCCTCCAGACTTTCTTTCCATCAGCTGCCTCACTCGTCTCAGGTTTTCTTATTCTTCTTCTTCTTTCAATCCGATGCAATTTAATAGCATCTTTTTAAAAATGCATCGCATATGGCGTGCACATTTCCGAGATAAAATTATAATTGGAGAAAGTGCAAGTGCACTGCTTTCACCATGGCAGTGAAAATTTCGATATACTCGTGAAGCAACTATTTTTTTAAGAAAAATACAATAACGCATATACATCCATGTCATATTTACAAAGATCGCCATTTATGTGAAAAATTGTTGATAGCCTACCTTAGCTTGTTTTCACAAAATACCTAGCTACCTCTCTTTTCTCCCGCAAGAATGAACACTTAAATAAATGGACTCGATAAAAATAGACAATGTCGTTGGAGTAATGTCGAAAACAAAGCTCCCAGATAAATTTTCTTTCTACATATAATCGCATCGCTTGGAATTGAATCCAGATAGAAGACCACTGATACCAGGCCCAAGCACAAACACAGAGAGAATTCATAGGACCATGGCATGGCACAGAAAAAAACGAGAGAAAGAATGACGACTGTGGGTGAAAAGCTTGAGAAGAAATGACACATTTCTTTGAGCCGCTTTCACAAAGGACTCTCCAGACCGGAATCACAGTTGGGGTATCCGTGAAAAGACAATTTCCAGGCTCAAACCCATTTCCTCGACAACAATCTTCTTTTTTTGCCACTTTCAGGAAATCACGTTTTTTTGCAAAAAAAAGACCAAATCTCAAGGTGTTCCGTCAGTGACCCTTAGATTTACATGACCGTAAATCTGAAACACCTTAAGCAAGCCGATAAGAAAATTCTTATGGTCATGAGGTGCCCTAGGTTACGGAAATTGCAATGCAAGGTAAGGTAAGGCGGGTATTATGCCCTGACAGGTTATAGAGTGACGTACAGGCTATAAAGGAAATAGGCTGACTGGCGGCGTAGTAGTGTAAAGTAATGTAATGTAATGTTATCAAAATCATTGCGTGCTTATCAGTTCACTTGGTAACTTAACCCGTCGCTTCGGATCGGATCCACAAACTTGATGCGAAGCATGAGGATGAGGATATGGAAGCTTTTCTTCCTAAGCCTCTGCCTTGCAGCCTTTCCAATATTCTAATGTATTATTCTTATCCTAGCCTAGTCATGGTTTTCTTTATCCTTGCTGGTGGCAATGGCAATGGCAATGGCAATAGGGGTTTAGTCTTGGCTTCTAAGGCAAGACATAAAATATTACCGAGTCAAGGATGGATCTAGTTGGCTGGCTGGCTGAGTCTAAATTTTCGGAGAAAGTCAGCAAGTTACCCGGGAAAGCAGCTGTCACTTCTAATGGGAAAAGATGAGGAAGCTGCTGCTGCTGCTGTTTGGAAAAGCCCATCCTTATTTTCTACGAAATCATCTCTGATAGTGCAATGCAAGATAGAAATACTTTCTCAAACTTCAAGTGTTTTCCTACTAAGCTATGCTACGCTACGCACCCAAAAGCAAAAGTATTTCTTCATCCTCCAAGGCAAGGCAAAGCAAAGTAAATAATTTCTAGATTACTACTAGAGAAATTCCTGGAGAATTGTAACTTTTTCATATCCATTAGCTAGCTTACGCCTGTATTTAAGGCAATAGCAAGACTTAATATCCAATGTATACGTACATATGGTCCACAGCTAAGCTAATTATAATTTAATTACTTCAAACATCAAGTAGTAATTTGATAGTTGAGTTCGTAGTTCCCTAGTTTTCCTTCTAATTAGTCAGCAATTATGTTATACTAGGCTAGGCCTTTTTCATTCTGACAATTTATAGGAACGCATAGCTCCATTACTTTCCACTGTATTTCAACGTGCAGAATTTTTTTACGCTTGCCTACGGGTGGGTATCATCTTCCATAATGTGTCGCGTGCCCTTGCACTGTCAAAAAATAAAATAACAATGAATATTGCAAGGACTAGAGGGCCCAATGCAAAGCAAATGCATTTTGTAAAAACTTTCCTTCCTCTGAGATCATTTTCCGGGAGAGCGTGAAAAGGTTAAAATGTGCTTTGATGTCAAGAAACAGCTGCAGGCCTTGTATCCCTCTCACCACAGAGGTTCAGCTGCTAAATATATACCATTTTAAGAAGGATTTTAGCCCAAAGGAACTTGAACTATTTTGTTTGCCATTGCCACTGATAGTGCTTTGCTCTTGCCCTTGCCCTTTCAGTGCACAGCAGAGATGTTTTGTCATGTAATGGTGGAATTTAACCCTTTCATGGAAAATTCCAGTCGAGACGCCGCGTCTCGGTTTCTTAGCCCTAATGCAAATGTCTATGCCTTGCAAGAAATTCCGTACTTGCTTTATGTTAATAGTGCTAGGCTATTAGGAGTACTTAGAGTTACACCTCATTGCTTGTCTGTTTATAAATTGAAAATATGTTGTTTGTTGTGTCAAACAAGCTAAGTTGAAGGATTTGAACAAAATTCCAAAACATTTTTTTGTTACATTAGTGAAAAATAATAGCCAGCCTGCCTGCCTAAAGGGTTCTTGTCTCCCATTTGTTTGTATCTCACTTCCATTTCATTTCATTTCACTTATCACAATTGCTATGGCTTATTTTTTGTATCCAAATTTCCTAATCTTACTGAAGGCACTTTCACTTTCCTTGCTTTTAGTACTAGACAATCCTTCACTTTCAGTTTTGCGAAAGAAATTGCTTAATATTTGCTAGAAGCATGAAAAAATATAGTTGTTTTTCTTCTTTTTGCTGAGTAATTTGCTAGTTGCTGTTAGTAAGAAATATTAATAAATTTCTTTTGCAATCATTTCCAAGTAATTTTCGGAACAAGCTAGAAAGTGCTTAACCCTTTCTCTAGTGCTACAGCTACAACTCAACAAAAGACAAATGTTTATGGATAAAGGAGACGGGAAGACAGGCCAGGGCAGGGCAAGTGAGATAGAGTAAGTAGCTTCCTTGCTTTTATTGTTCACTACACGAGTACGCCAATCTCCGTCTAAACTTAAGTAGTTCTAGAACAAGGCCTACTACGTAGTCGAATCATTTACTAGTCTGTGAAACATATGTACCATGTGCTGTGCTGAATGGACTGACTAGCTAAACTTACTTAGTTAAGGTAGAAAGTGGAACAAAAGCCTTTCACTAGTACTACTTTCACTTTGTTGATGTTATGGGCTCCTTTATTCTATTTCTTAAGCTAGGCCAGTCTAGTTTGGTGACATCGGTTGATGAAATGGTCTTTCTTAATCCTATCTCATTTCATTGGACTTTGAACAACCTGGCCTCGTCCACCTAGTCTTTGCATGTGTTTTCTATCTTGAGGTTTGTTGATGACAAAAACAGGAGATACCATATAAATTATAAGGCTCATAAATTGCAAAACTGACAAGGGGTTGATTAAAGTTTGAAAGTCAAGGAGTTCCGTGCCTCTTTGAATTCTGGCGGGACATATATCATCCAAATATATATTGTATATGGGTGGGTATGCACTTGATTTGCATATGTACAACGTACATAGACTTAAAATTATGGAATTGCCTGAGTGCAAAGCAAACCAGGTTGACATATATGCAAAGTAGTTGAATGAGTTGAGCAAACTACCGGTGAAAGTAAAAACACTTCTGGCAAACTTTCAAGACAAGAGTTTTGCAATTTATGGACAAATTCAAACCAGCACAATAAAGAAATAAAATAAAATTACCCACATGAAACAAATGTACATTACAGACGCAGACGTAGATATTCATAGAGACAGATAAATATTAAATATTTTTACAAGCCGCAGCACAAGTACATCGTGGGCGTCCGTCCGTCCATCCCTATAAACATCTTCCGGGAAAAAAATACAAAACTACCACCACTACGATTTTTTTCTTTTCCTCTGAAAGAAAGCAAAGTTACGGAAGAAAAGTCCGTCTTCAAAGATCGATCCTTCGTTCAACTTCAACTCAGAAACCCTGTGGCTATAATTCTGACCACATCACACACAGCTTGCTTGGTCTATCTCCCGCTTTTTCGGGTTTTCTTCCTTCCTAATCTTAAAGACTTGCATGCAAGCAAAGGAAACTTGGCCTAGGGACACTAGACATCTTCACCGAATTTTCACACATAAATTTTTCTCCTAACGTACAAACGTATGCATGAGTGGATACGGAAAATCGCCTGGAACCTTTAGCCAGTCGGGGATAATAATAATTCTACACCATCATCATTCCTCATGATAAACCCATGGCTTTCATTTTCATTCGGAGAAACGTTCGCCTAGCCTTAGCCTAGAGAAATAGGACAACGGTCCGGGAAGAACAAAAACGAAGTAGTTGTCTTCATTAAATGACTTTAACGAGATGTTCTGGATAAATGGTTGTTAGATCCACAAGGCAAGGCAAACCTAAAACGAGGTCAGGTCGCTGACCCATGTGACAAGTACAAGCATCGTGCATGCTATTGCATAAGATCTGGCTAATTCCTACTGAAACAATTGCCTATGAATTTTTACCCTTCTTCGTAAAACAGGCCATTATGATGACAGGAGTGAGTGAATATTGACCTTTCCTCTATTTAAGTGCTTGGCTAAGGCTAAGGCAAGAGGAGAGAGTGAAGGAATGAACTAATATTTGAACTCAAGTCAGTAAACTAAAGTAAGTAAAGAAAACCTTTTGGATGAGTAGACTCTTGTCCTGTGGTTTTGGCTCCTGTTCTCCCCAGATTCTTCTTTACATCAAAGTAAACGGACTGACTTAACTTACGTACAAGAATTTTAAATTCATACGTAGAGTCCCTATTTACATGGTTAAAAGTTGAGGGAGTTAGTGCAAGTCCCCTTTGTTTGATTTCTTCACCAGAGTTTTTGTTTGAATTTGAATTAGGGAGAGTTTCCCTTGTTTTTCCTTCACCTTTTAACACATAATTTACTTTTAAGAAAAGAAAAGTTTATTTAGGCTGAAGAAGAACGAAGATTTAACAGCTAATTTGTCAATGTTTCGAGTTTTTGTTCGAAGGGATTCGTTTTTAAAATTCGACACTAAAAGTCGGATTTGATTTTGAACCTGGATTTTGCTTCAGTCTTCACACAGATTTTCCATGAGTACTAATACAATGAAATTCCAATTACGTTCTAGCTAAAGCTACTATTGCTTTGCCTTTAGCTTGACCACAATTTCAATGCTGAGCACGTAGACGTAGAAGGATGAACTCAGCTCAACTTTGAATCTGAAAGTAATTATATTCCAAAGTTTCCAAAGCTCACCCAAAATCTCTAATTATTGCACTGCACATTACTGCACTCATGGACAAAGTCCAGCGAAAGGATTAGTCGAGGATCAAACTCTCCAAATTGGTTTGACACGTCCGACATGCAACAACGGGTCCTGAATATTAAATCTAATGCGAGTGTAGGATTACGTAGTAGCAGTTTTGGTCAAAGTATAACTACCAACGTAAAACTTAAAACTAGCTTGAGCCTACCCAAATTTTAATTAGTTTAATGGAATGCCCCAGATGAAATTAATTTGTTAAAAACATTTAAAATCCAAAGAAACCAAATTTCAATGAAAGCAGCCCAGGAAGAAGGAAGAATTTGTTTCAGTTCCGTTTGAAACGGTCAGTCCGGAATACTTTTCAAGTACTAAATGCCGACAAAGTTCCATGAGTTCCAGACCGCAAAGCACCAATGCAGCGTGAAGCAATGGTCCGAGTTTTGAAGAGGTGCTTCAAACCAAAGTACGTTTCGTCCGAAATAAATTATTCGGACGGACTAGACTCTGAGCCTTTGCTGTGCTCATGCAGTGCAGTGCCATTACAACATCCACATCCCCCAGTGAACCCGGGTTCTTTGCACTCAACGTGCAAAGAGGAAGATCAATGTTTGAAGATCATTAAACAAAAAGTTGGGTTGGGGCTCTCCTAGTGCCTGCTTCACTGTGCCTTGAATGTGAATCGGTGAAATACGGGAAACTGCACTGCGGAAATACTAATACCCGCATAAGGAATGTAACCATACTACCCGGGCGGGTGAAAAGCAAATATTACTTTGCTGCATGGATTGGTGCATCCGAGTCAACTCCTTTAATTCAAATTGCGTTGCCTTATGTCATGTTAGGCTAGGTATCTCTTTTAGCATTGATTGCATACGTTATAAAAGTATTTCTATTTGAATTTTCGCGTCCGCATGCGTAGAAACGTCAAAACATGTGACTAATATGAATCAATACTTATAAACAATGAAAGTGAGAGATAATGAAGAAAAGAGACAAAGCATGAGGTATATATGGCACTATATAGAGATATATTGTATTGTATTAAATTGACAATTGAAGGCTGATTCTGGAAATCCGGACTTTGTTCGTTTTCTCCTTTCTTTGTCCATGGATGAATGGTGTATAGAATTTCTAGCATTCATATTTCGTAATTATAGCACAAGCACATGAATAAGGCTAATCCAATTTATATTGCTTGATATATGAATGCGCTATCGTTATCGGACATAAACCGTGCCATAGAGCAAAATTAGTTTCTACGGCTGTCTAGTAAAGCCATTAACCATTAGGCGTTATGAACTTTTTCTAAAAACTAAAGTTGACATCTTCTAATGAACCAACCGCAGGAAATCTTGTCCATCTGAACTTTGAACTTTGACTTTTCGAGTTTTTCAGAACCTCACTTCAATTTTAACAAGCATTTCCTTCGTCCCGGGTCAAACGGCACTCTTTTTCCTTTTTCTCAACTCATCCTAACAATAGTTTTGATTGTCCAGCTAAAAATAGTACGACCATAACTTCTCACAAAGTTGAAGGAAAGTAAATAGAGTTTTTTTTAAGTTTTTCCTCCACGTCCAAGTCCACAATGGTTTGAGCTTGGCTACTGGGCAACTTCTCGCGTACGTATTGACTGAAAATTGGTTGGGACGATCTGAGGAAAAAAAAACTCGTTGGAAGTTTGAAGTGATTCTTTTATTTCTTGAAGGAGTTGAGGAACCAAGACCAAGAACTCGACCGGGTTAAGGAAAAGAAAAGTAAAGTAAAGGGTGTGTGCTACTATACGTCCTAGTTCAAATAAGTCACACTAGCTCAACCCTATGCCCTCCTAGGTATAACAAGTTGAATTTTCTGAGCTCAAAGAGGCAGAGGCCATTCCAAATGTCTGACATTATTGTGTTCTGGGTCATCAAGCAACAAGAGAGGAATAAATAGAGTCGAGTTCACTTTCAGACTAAGATTAATGACACTCTCCACGTAGTCATTTCTTCGACTGAGTGAGAAAGAAACCCGGGTTTTACCTTCGCTCCGAGTGCCCTACCTTGATACCCGTGTCTTGACAAAATAGAATAGAATTCCAGAGCAGAACACAGCAGGATGCTTTTTTACATGGGGATTAATGCAAAACAGCTCGACATGCCTGAGCTCAGGCTGCCGTGGCAAACATCTTCAATTAATTATGAAATGAAATGAATTCAAGAAGCCGAGTCCCGCCTGCCAGTTAAAATAACAAAGATTTAATTCAGAGTCTAAATCAAAATAATTGGAAAAGACAAAAGACAGTTGTGAATTCAATCTTCCGGCAAAATGCATTATATATGTACACATATATACAGCTACACTTTCTCTATGAATAGACTCCGAATTCAGATGTAAAAAAGCAAAAAGCTTTAAAGGTTAAATATTACTCATCCTTCAGTCGGGCAGCAAAAAACAAAATTGCAAGCTTTCAATTTTTGTGCAATGCATGCATATGCCATGCCATACACTAAAAAATTAGAACCCGGCTACGGATCCACTTCTCGAGTTGTAAATCAAAAGTAGAAACATTCAGTGCGGTGCGGTGCGGTGCGAAAGAATTAATTGCACAGTGCAAGAAGCTTTATTAAAAGGATTATGTGAGACAGGAAAAATGTAAGACACGTGTTCAACGGGTTGAAAATGACATCAGAAATTAATTTAAGCCTAATCCAGTTTTAGAAAGACACCGGAATGCGTTCATCAATTTTTACTTTAATGATTTTGGCACAAGTATTGGAAATATTTAGGTCAAAAGGAGTCACTCACCAATTAAACTATGTGACATGTACAAATATTTTGCCTATTATAATTTTTGGACTTGATCATTAATTGTTGGCCTAGTTTTGCTACAAATCTTTGTATATTTTGCTTTAAAGCCCAACACGCGTGTGTTCCCAATACGAGAGATAATTTTTTAACAAGTCTCTCGGTCTTTCGGTTCAGTTTGCTTTTGCCTTTGCCTTTGTTTATTGAAATTCGGTTATTACGTTCGGTTTATAAACTCTATTTTACACAAGACGCATGATACAACGTCAGTACTTCCTACTTAGCTGGTTCCTTTCCTGGCATTCAGAGTTCTAAATCTACTCAACCAATCACCTTTGTTGTCGTCTCTTCTCCCGTAAACAGGATACACCGCAAGAATATTAAAAGGACCCGAATTTCCTGATGCAGAAATGAAATCAGTCCCGAAACAGAAGTCTTGTGTCTTCTTGTCCTTGTTTCTTCCTACGTATTTCGCATGCGATACACGTAGGAGTTGAATGGAACACTTTGACTAACTTAACTTCCTTGCATTAAATTCAAACATAAACTCAAATGGGTGGGCAAGGCAAGGCAAGGCGCAGGGACAGGACATGTACTCAATAAAATTCTTTTTTATTTTATTACTAAACCGAAATGGGCAGGATGTGGTCTGGCGGAAGTGTGGAAGGACAAAAATAGCCACGACGTTCTGAAAATTAAATTTGCTCAAGGCTCAGAATGAAGGATTCGTTCATTTCTGAAAAATTTATTTTTAGACTTCAGACGGCTCTTTAAATTATCTGAAATTCCGGTTCTTTTTGACCTTTTCCAAAAGGAAGTGGGAGAGAATCGAATAAATTTCTCCACGATTAAACTCGGGTGGCATAAAATTCATAAATATAAAGTTTCCACACAGTTTAACATGAAAAATTCAGAAGACATAGATGTAGTAGAAAGAAAAGAAAATATTGAATTAAATCGTGTAACTCTTCAACACAACTCATAATTCCTATGCAAATTTAATCAAGCAATTGCCCCAAATTTGGCCTTTGCATTTTGTCTTGTCTTACTTTTCTTGCTAAGACAAATACAAAGAATAAGAATAAATTCAAGCAGCGTAATAGTAGTCCTAAACTCTATTCCAGATGAGACGACTGAATTTGATTTCTAGAAAAGAAAGGGTTAAATACTGCTTTACTCTGAACTGCACTTTGACAAAATGAAAATGATTTCATATTTATTCGTCATCATCATCATCATTTTCATCTTGATTTAGGCAAAGGATTCCTAAGATGAAGAAAAGACAGACAGTTGAGTTGAGTTTAAGATTGCCGGAGGACTTTCCTCGCACTCGACTAGATTGAATGCTCAAACTCTGCCCGCCCGCCTTGAATAATTTTCATTTGAAGGGGAGTTACATGCTCCCGGGTAAAAGACAAAGGAGCAATGCAATGAAATGATGAAAAGATGCCTAGCCTACCCAAATGCCGAATACTCACTCAGTCCAAACCAAATTTGAATCCGAATTCCTCCTTCAATCTCAATCTCTTCCCCTCATCCTCATCCCGCATTCCATCTTAAGAAAACTCAACACAGTGCCGCAGCCGTGCTGCACGGTAGAAAATTTTCATTTCCACTTTACTTTGTTTTCTTTCCGCTCACTCTAGTATTTCATTTTCTTCCTTCGTGCTTTGGCCTACCCGGGTATTATTCGAACCCTTTCCCTGGCATAACATGGAACGACATGTGTACTCATAATGTTATCCACTCTGATGTTGTCATAATAGCATAACCACACGTACGATACGTACGTACGCTACGTGTTGGTATTACTATCATGTATTTGTATGGGTTATTTTTACAGCAGGCAGGCACTGAAAAAACCGATCTGGGTATCATATGATAAGGTATTGCACCACTTCCGGCTGCTTTCTGCAAAAAGTTCAATTTACAGTTCACTCTTGTTTTGGCTTGTCTTTTTTCAAAATTTCACCTCGAAATACTTCAAAGACTAGAAGAAAGCTAACCATAAGATCTCTTGTCTGTCATGCCATGCCCTGCAATGTAAATCCGTTTACCCTAACTAGCCTCTCCCTTTTGAACTGAAGAATTGCAAGAGGAGTGCATTTCCGGACTTTTAAATCAAATATTCCGTTCTGTCCTAAAGGGTAAAGAAGAAAAAAGAGACAATGAAGTGATGTGTGTGACTGTGACATTGGACGTATGCTATGCGCAATGCAGCATCCGACCATTGACATTGTTCCGAAAGGAAATGAACATCAAGTCCAGGGGGATTCAGATTGTTCTTATTTTGTTCAATCAGATGTAAAATCAATGGTTCCCGTATATGATTCAGAGCTGTCAAATTCAGGTTTTTTGAGAGATTTGACTTGAAAGATAAAATTTGTCACATTTTAAGAAGTATGCAAGAGTGGTCGTTAGACTAGTACACGCATAAATCCATATGATTTACTTCAAACTCGCTAACTCCTTAATAACAAATGTTGCGTAACCGCTGGCGCTAATTGTGCTATCTTGAAATTTCCCCTTTCTCGTTCGAGCACTTTGGAAAATCTGCTGATAACCCGATTGTGCTGTTCCGTGTACTTGTGCCCGCAACTCATGAATCAACCTAATTTCCCAACTTCCTTACTTCTTGTGTCATTTGA
The DNA here is from genome assembly GCA_009869925.1 of Thalassaphorura encarpata. Lineage (NCBI taxonomy): Eukaryota > Metazoa > Arthropoda > Collembola > Poduromorpha > Onychiuridae > Thalassaphorura > Thalassaphorura encarpata. The sequence continues at coordinate 13,012 of WJEZ01000660.1, forward strand.
ATACACCCACCGCAAAGCACAAACTATAATTTTCTCTTAAGATTAGAATTAGAACCTCTTACGCCCTGGCATTTCCAAACTACATGTTTCCTTCCCGTCCGTCCAATCCAAAATTTTTACAATGAACTGCCTACATAAATTTAAAGTTGTTCACACGATAAGACTATAGCAAGGTTAAAATAAAATATACCACTTTCCAGTCCCATGGCAAAAGCCAGCCGTGTAATTAAAGGGCTATTCATTACACTAATGTGTTAGGCTATGGTAATAAAAATTCTTCCGATTTGGAAGAAGGAAGGAAAGCCTCCAGGAGGAACCATCCTGCCTAGGCATGCCTGCGTGAATTTTGTAAGCACAGCACAGAAACAAATTACTAGGGCCCTAATTTGTCTCGCTGCCACACACATGAATGTATTTGTTTCATGGCTCTGTTATTGTACATGCATATGCATCCGTCCGTTGTCTAAATTATAGGTAATGACTTGGTTGAGTTACTTAAGAAGAGAATTACAACAGGGCCAGGGCAGACAGGCAGGCCTTTTCCACACTTGACTTGACTTGCCGCCACTCTGCATTATAATTACAGGGAAACACATGCGGTTTTTCGGGTAAACTTGATGTATCTCTTGAGACATTACAACATCTTCTTCCTTAGATCCTGGATTCTGGATTATACTCTTACGTTCTACACCAAGGTGGCCAAAGCCATGCCTCAAGGATCTTTGCTCTTACTCTGGATGTTAAGATTGACTTTGGTGTTGCTGGGATGAGAAATTTATTCAAATTTACGGGTACTTTTGGAGAAAATTATAGTTCTCTCATTCTTATCTTTAACCCTTGTCTTCATTGAGTCATCTCATGTGATCTCATGTGTGGTAAAAGGGCGGGTGAATTTATGTCATGATTTAATTTAATTTAATTTAAGGTAGGAGTAAAATATAGGGCCACGGCTATGTCATTATTTGTACAATCGCACTGATCTTTTTACTATCTTCTCAGAATTTTAAAATTCCGATAGTTTTTAATAAATTTCCTTTGAAAATTTCGAAATTATTGCATGTCTTTCAAAACTTTATCTTATCTATGAGCTTAAATTGAAACAAGGCGCCTTTGTCATAAAACGAGCCAATCATCTTTTGCTGGGTTCGCAACTCTCTGGAAAGTTATGAAGAATTTCACTGTTCAGTTCAGTTTGAGAACTCGGGCGGGTAATGCATGTCTCTCCTTGTTTGTTATTTCCTTATCATAATTAGGCTCGTTCGACAAATTATTTACGACAGGATTCATCCACCCCATATGCTTTGCGGTCCTTGCTTATTTGACTTGACTTTCTAAGCTGCATGCTGCACTGACTGAACCAACCATATGAAACAATCATCTCTCTGTTCCGTTCCGTACCCGGGTATTCATACCAAGCCAAACCAAAAAAACCTGCAAGGAAGCTCAAAAATTCANTGCACTGACTGAACCAACCATATGAAACAATCATCTCTCTGTTCCGTTCCGTACCCGGGTATTCATACCAAGCCAAACCAAAAAAACCTGCAAGGAAGCTCAAAAATTCACCCTGCACTGTACTGGTTAGCTTGCATGTTTAGGGATTTATGAGCAAACATTACACCATTGCACCACCGCATAAGGATCTTTCGCTCAAACTCAAACCCTTCCGGCCCTTATTAGAGAATTATGAAAGCAAACAAGGGTGCATGACATGCTGGAAGGAAACCCGGGCATTACAACAGCATCTACTACTTTCCAAAATGCAGGGTGCAGTGCACATGAGATATGATGAGTAATTTGTACAAAGTAAAGTATGTACGAGAAATGGCGGGTAATATAGCTGGAGTACATACAAGGTTAAAATTAGCCAAGCAAAGCAGTTTGTCAAGCTTCACAACCCATGAAATCATATCCTTCACATCTGCATCAGCAAAGTCAAGTCGTACTGTATAGTAATTTTTTCTCAGTCTGAGATTATTAACCTGAAGAGATAATTTCATCTGACTTGGTTTGACAGATAGAAGGACAAAAAACTTTCGCTATGACGTAACGTCCATCAATAACCAATAAGATTCACTTGTCATAGCTATGAGTACCGCCCAGAATACCCGCTAATTGACCCAATTCGGGTTTATTGGTCTGAACTAAACAGGATTTCCTGGATTTTGAGCCGGACATTAAATCCTAATTGAATTATCTCAGGACAGGACTGAAATCGCGTAATCAGGAAGCCTAAGCCTAAGAATTTGCACAAGCATAGGTATTTCAACATTTATTTTTATTGTTCGCCCACCAATCCGGCAATTCGGGTAAGAAAAACGAATAGGAAAATAAAAAGTTCTGCTCCGCACAATAGCACAATGTTGTTGTATAAGCCCCGAACGCCCGAGTTTAATGTTTTATATAAATGCGTGATAATGGGAAAAGGGTTCCATAACACGTGCGGCATTAAGCATGCAACAACCACACACAAACTCCAAATTAGATTAACGTTGGTTTTACATGTCACGGCATGGCCCGTTTGTGTTTACAGATAACCGTACAGGTGTAATCTCCTCCTTCCTAGAAAAAGAAACGAATTTTATTTGCTCCTATTCCCATTCCCTTGCCTTAGGTCTGGGATTTAATGCAAATCTTGCATGTTTTACCTAAGCCTCCACAAATTGCTATTCTTATTGCCATAGTCATTGCCAGCGATTCAAATTCTTTTCACATCTTATTATAAGAGTATCGCGTCCGTTTGGTTATAGTTTGTCTTGGCTTGGCTTTAGCACGCCTATGTATTGTTTGCTTTGCATTTTCTCATTCTTAGAAGCTTCAATTTAAACCGTGTCAGGGAATATTGCCTGGCGCCAGACCGAGGCCAATGCGTTGCAGTTAGCTTATGGCAAAAATTGAATTTTGCAAATATTCCATCCTTTGGCATGGGTTTAGGTATTTTGTCATCTGGAAACTGTCAGTCAGAAAAATAATTTTGACGGACGGACGGGTGGTTCAGACGGGACAAGCAAATCCGGTTTCGCTCTACTTTCCCTACAGCAATGCAAGGTTCTATCAGTTTCAGCTCCAAATACAATACTCTAGATTCAGAATTCTGATAATAGGTCTAACATTTCATAAGATCTACTTTTCACCACGTTGTGCTAAATTTTAGCAAACGTTTGCATAATTTTGCATTCGTTCGTGCCGTGCCGAGTATTCATCTTTTCAAAAATAACGGAACAATGAGTAAACCGTGTTAGCCAGGCAAGACGCTGTGCTGTTGAAGAATTGGGCTGGGTTAGAGCAATAAATCAAGAAGTACGAAATGGAAACGCGAAAGTGAGAAGTGTTCCTCATTTGCACACTGCCTTTTCGTTTTTTTTGCAGACAGGGAACCACGGCGGCATGGCCCATGGTGCGAAACCAAAAGTCACTTTTCACGTTTTTTCTGCCTTTGATCATGTCGACGTCGAGCCAAACCGCCGCCACAGCTGCATGTCAATTGGACGTGAACGCATTAAAATAACGCCCAAGCATTTTTCAAAGAAAATCTGTCTGACTCGTGAATCACAGAAAAAATTGGGTAGACCCAGCCCAGCCCGGCACAGCAGAGACAGACACCACTTACTTTTACTTTCCATTTCAAATATATTCAGAGAAAGTTGAAAGAGAAAGCAGCTGGAGCCACAGTGGTTAAAATTGAGCGAAACTCTGAGAGAAAAGCCTGGCCCGGGTTATGTCTGAGGATTAACCTAATAAGAAAATTAATCTTGGAAGCTCAGCACTTTGAATAGGCGCCTGAGCCAGAGCTAGTAGCAGCACACATTTGAAAGTTCCCACGATATTTCAAAGCATTCAAGAATATATACGAAAGTCTTTTTTCACTTAACGAGCTTGTTTTTCCTTCATTCTTATTCGGTTCTGCTTTCCTTGGCTTCACCTCAGTCAGAGAACAAAGTAGAAAAAAGAAAGAAAACCACGAATCAATGCATCAACCAGGTCGGGCATTGTCCTGTCCTGCCCTGCTATTATGCTATTGCCCTGATTTTTTATGGATTCTTCCATTAGACCCAATTTTTCGATATAAGGGTTCTTCATTTTTGCAATTTTACCATGGGTGTGCACAAATAGTTAGCCCAGTTCTAGTTATTCCCTTAGAATTTTTGTAGGAATCGATAAAAATTTTATAAAAAAACAAGAAACAAAATTTATAACACGCCTTCGGGGGATGAGGCTTTATATGATACTTTTGTGGATTTTTGATCCTCCTTGGATACATTTCTTTTCTAAGGTACAAAAGCTCAGATTACTAAGCTAACGGACTGACTCTCCAATCCTAGACCCAAGCCCCGTAAAATGTCTCATATCGTAATGAATTAATTAGTGAGTCAAGAATTAAGAGAGCCTTGGGCCCTGGGTCTACTACACTGGTGCTCCTACTTAAGCCAAGTCAAGCTCATTGTACGTATACGTACATAAGAGGATTGGTCTAGCCATCCTCTTGCTAAAGACAGACAGATGGGAAGGAAGATGATGTTGACTCAAGAGGAAAGGTCTCGGGGATGTATCTTCCCGAATTCGGGTATTAGGGAAAGAGAAAGGTTCATCCAAGGAGAAAAGCTTCACTTCATTACTTGACTACTCCTGCTGCACTGCAGGGAGCAGAAGTGCACTACACTGCAATGCAACGCAAAGCAAAGCACTGCAGGGAAACATTCATTTCCTTCCTCTAGACTCTAACTCTGGCCAAATTCTGTGTAGAAAATAGAAACTAGAAAAAGCTTTGGGGAAAGTCTTCCTTCTTTAGTCTGGTCTGTACGTGTGTTGTCCATCCTAGCGTATCATGTCATGGACAAAATTGGATAAAATCTTTTTACCCTAATCAACAGGAGAAAGCTGGTCCACAGCACAGCATGATCCAATCAATCAGACAAAGTTTTGGATAATTGAATCAGGTTGAAGGAAAAATTAGTTGATTTGATTACCTGCTTTGGAATTTAAATTTATAAAACAGGACAAAAAGTCGCAAGAGAATACAGAATTTCCGCCAAGATAAAAATAACAAAACTTCAAATTCTGCTAGGAAAAACTTTTTCCAGAAATTGGAACCAGAGCCCCGCCCTTTTCAAGCAAAACAACTGCAAAAATTCCTAGAAGCTTAACTTTCTGATCTTGCTGATGCTAGGATACCGGAACCGGAAGTTACCACACCCAACTGATTTGCCTATGCTAACAGATTCTGGACAACGAACGTAACCTAAGGTCAACTTTTTCCAACAGGCTCAAATCCACTGCAGCTAATGAATTAATTGATTGATCCGAGATTCAAGAGCAAGGCAAACCGAAATAAAACATTATAGCGGTTAACCAAGAATGCGGAAAAAACTTTTTCCAGAAATTGGAACCAGAGCCCCGCCCTTTTCAAGCAAAACAACTGCAAAAATTCCTAGAAGCTTAACTTTCTGATCTTGCTGATGCTAGGATACCGGAACCGGAAGTCACCACACCCAACTGATTTGCCTATGAAAACAGATTCTGGACAACTAACGTAACATAAGGTCAACTTTTTCCTGCTCAAATCCACTGCTGCTAATGAATTAATTGATTGATCCGAGATTCAAGAGCAATGCAAACCAAACCAAAACATTATAGCGGATAACCAAGAATGCGGAAGCGGAAGTGACACCTCTGACTGACACGTGCAAGCAAGGCAAGGCGGGTTAATTCAGTTTTATTTTGATTAGGCACGCGGCATCGGATATTTGATTTGGACTATACTCGGACGAACAAATATCTCATTCCCTATCGTATAAGCCTCCTATAGTTTCAAAATACGAACCAAGGAATTACTAACATCAGTATTATGTAATGTATTTTCCCCGGATGGAAAGAATAGGAAGCTTTCAGCTTATCTGCCTGAAGAGAAAGAAGGCATTAGTCTGACTCTGACTCTAAGCTGGAGTGAGAGTGGGGCGGTAAACATTACAAGTAGATTGACTTTTGCGTTAATTTAGTGGGAAGAAGCTCTTGGGGGTCTTGGAAACCGCCCATTTACGTCTATTTCATCCTCCAAACCACACTTTTTCCCTCTAATCACACTCTCCGTCTCCATCTCAACTCAACCACGGCCAAAATACTTTCCATTCTTTCTTTTCTGAGCTGAGCTAATAATGTTAATGCTAAAATCCACGGAAAACAAAGCAAAGAAAAATCTTATTGGCATTGATTTTGTCATCTTTGGCTCTATTATTCTTGACTAACACTGCATAAAGAACCCCTGATGGCTAATATCTTGTCTTAATGCCGATTAACATTTACTATTCCAAAATTTCATTAGTATTTGTCATGAAAGGTAAATACTACCAAATTTTAAAGAAGTCACGTGTAGGCCAATTGATGCAAGGAATTCAAAACAAACAAACACTTTGCAAGTCGTAGTCGTAGTCGTTTGATTAAAAAGAAATAATAAAGTACCGTGCCGCCAAAGGACAAGCTAAAGTGAAGTGAAAGTGAAGAGATGAGACAGCAGAAGGGAAATAGGGGGAAATGTATGAGGGATCCCAAAAGTAAACTCAAAGTTAATAAATGACACTTGAAGACTCACTCACTCCTTTTGCTCATCCTCCTTATAAATTAAGAAACTTCATTAGCATAATTCCATTCCAAATTCACAATTCTCTCTCCCTTGACAGACATTAAGGGGAAGGAGATGAAGGTTTTCCTATCCACCATGTACTTAACCTTCTTTCTAAACTTTGAATCCAACTTGGTAGTTGGTCGGTCGTCATCCTCAGCCAGCAGTAGTCAGAAGATGGTCGTCTGGAACTAATGACTTTGCTTCTTCCTTCCAGAGAACAAATTCAGACCTTAAGCCAAAGCTCTCGGGAATATTACGATGTCCTGAGCCTGAGCCTAGAAGGTTATCTTCGAAGGAATATTAGAATAGCATGGAATGGAGCTAAGGTTAAACCACCAACTGCAGGAAGGAAGACATTTTAGGCTAGACTAGGCTCAGAAGGAAAGACAGAAGGGCCATGTAATTATTTAATCCGACCACCCAATTTATACCTGACATTTACAGAGATCATCTTAAGCAACTCATTCCAGACCATCCTCTCATTTAATCTCCTATTTCAATCTTGTCAAATCGCCAAATAAGACCTAAAAGCGAAGAAACTCCAACTATCGCCACTCATTAGTTAAAATTCCAAAGCTTTTAGAAAAATGCCTGGCTATACGGTACGCTGTGCTTGCTAATGTCGAAAATGTAGTCGATACTGACCATATCAGAAAGACCATATGTTTTACGTTAAGTAACGATTCGCCTTGAGTGGTGCAGTTCCAGTTGCATCGAAATCGTTAGAGTGCAAATGCAATTATTGTGAAAGTTGGAACAGAATGGAAGCCAAATGTCAGCAAGACACTCGAAACTGCATCACAGCACTGGCACTACTATAGCACGATGCGACTACGATAGTCCGTCCGACCGAGTTCAATTTCGAGGGTGGCATAGAAAGCACGAATTGTGAAGATAAATGGAACCTTGAGTCGGCATCGTTGTAATGAATGGGATTTCATTGGGAAAGTACTAAGTACTCTAGGCATGCAAGGCAAGGCAATAGTGGACTGGGCGCCTAAGCAAATACTTATGGGAAGTGCATCGCAAAATACTACAGTAACAGTACTAGATTTGTAGATCCATAGAATTTTCGAAAAACCGAAACGATTCCTCAGAAAATTCTATTACCCGGGGTCCTGGTCTTGGCCAACACTCAAAATTCACCCCTCCTTCCACTCAAGACGCTAAAAGCGAATTTAATTAGAATTTCTCCGAAATGCCGACACTGCACTGCACTGGCCTGGCTGGTTTGACTATTGACTCAAGATTTAAGTGTAATTACGTACCAATTACAACCCATTTTATGTTTCTCACTCCTCGTTAAATAAAATATTGTGATGTGGTGGTAAAATCTCCCTACAGATTCTACTGCACTGAAGAAAGAACAAATAGGCATAAAGTGCCGCAGAAGTAAATTTTAATGTGTGAAATTCCCCTCTAAGAGTCCCCAACCACATAATGTCTGATTAGCCCTTCACGATCTCCTCTTATTCTGAGTCTTGGCATTGCATTGGCTCATGAAACAAACCAAGAAGAACAGAACCAGAGTGCTAAAATTTCCTCATCTTCGTCTTAATTACTTTCAAGAATAGTGCGTTGAGTATTAAAAGGTGTAAGTAGGTGATAAAATACTTTTCTGAGCATAAACTCTTCTCCTTTATTGTTTCTCGTGTGTCAAAAAGATCTCCTTTATTCTATTTATATTTGGTTCTCAAAGTTTACGAATGCTCATCATGTTCCCCTCATTTGGGAAGGACGATCCTTTTTCACTTTTAACATGGCTGAAAATGTAATCAATTTCTTAATTACGGTACTTACTATTATAGAAATAAGATACAAATTTTTACCCAAATTCAATGCAAATTTCACAAATACTCGTTTAATTACTCCTCAGGGATATCAAGAAAAATCAAAAGGAGACTATAGTGCGTTGAGTATTAAAAGGTGTAAGTAGGTGATAAAATACTTTTCTGAGCATAAACTCTTCTCCTTTATTGTTTCTCGTGTGTCAAAAAGATCCTCTCCATTCTATTTATATTTGGTTCTCAAAGTTTACGAATACTCATCGTGTTCCCCTCATTTGGGAACGACGATCCTTTTTCACTTTTGACATGGCTCAAAATGTAGTCAATTTCTTAATTACGGTACGTAGAACTTATAGAAATAAGCTCCAAATTTCGCATTTTTTACCCAAATTAAAAAAAAATTCACAATGCTTTTTTATGTACTCCTCAAGGATATCAAAAAATCAAACTGAGACTCGGGTTTAACCACAAACGTACAAAATAGTCTAAATTATGAAACTTGAATGTAGAATAGTAGAAAAAATTCTCAATTTTACATTGTACATCCTAAAAATGGCTGGATATGTTAAAACTACACTAAATTTTGACTGAAACAGGCAAAACTGTTCCCTGTCGTAAGGATTTATGATGATCCTTGGGCATCTTGCCATTTGCCATGCCATGCTATGCTATGCGATGAGATAGAATAAAACTTGGATTTGGATTTGACATTACCTGACGTAAGAGAGAAGGTCGTAAGGATGAGGGCCAGAACTATTATCCTCCTCCAACTCCTCGTCAATTCCCTCGTCGTCGTCCTCATCGTCATCTTAAATGAGGTTGCATTGTCTTTTTCCCATGAAGAAGAATGAAGTGGATTGCTCTGCTCGGAGTTCAAGTTCAGGGTTTCCTTCCTTTCCTCCTTCCTGTCTTTTCCTCTACTTTGCCAGTTCAAGTTCTCACGGATAAAACCACAAATGGGAATAGACCAGACTTTCTCCACCACTTACTGCACTGTACTGTACTTTCTTCCCCCTTCCTTTCTGGTCTGGATATTTTCTCACTTTTTTTTTCAAACTAGAGGCGCAGAGGACTTGAAGATTTCACACATCAACTTCAGCCAGAGTTCAATATGTTGGGCTCAGACTTAGATCAATATGATGAGTTCAGTTCCGTTGAGTTGTTGAGTTAAATCGAGACCTCCTGGAGAATAAGAGAAAAAAAAACTTGTCTTAGTCCTTCGTCTTCCGTACGCACTCAATGCAAGACTTAAGTTAGTCCTTCGTCTTCCGTACTCACTCAATGTAAGAGGAAATCGAAATGTTCTAGGGGAAAACGAAAAGAAAAGACGGATAAAAATTGTCCTAGACTCAAACCAATTTTTTCTCAAGCCGCTGGAACTAATTTGCAGGCTAGTTCTCTGGGATTGCTTTGTTTCTTGTCCTGACTCTTTCAAATTCTATTTAAAAACAACCAGCTCAAAAATAAAATAAATTCTGAGCAAAACTGTCTAAAATTTTGTAAATCGGGTCAGTTATATAGGATTTCCTCATATTTTCTAAGTATAATTAATGTCTAAATATTTATTAACTTACAATTTCAAAAAATGCCTGAATAATTCAAAATTCACAAAAATTTGCCCGTCCGTCTCCGTCGTTGAATCACAGTTCACAATTTGTGCTATGACACGTAAAAAACTGTCAAAACAACACGAAAACCTTCTTGTTGGGTGGTTTCTGGTTTCACTTTCAGTTCATTCAGTTTGATCAATACTCGTCAAAACACTGAAGCACAGCACAGAGCACAGGCCAGGAGTCCTAGTCCAAGTCATCAGTAAATGAGCCAATACTAATATTTACTCAACTAAAGTACTCACTCTCCTGTACCTCATACAATTTTCATTGTTTCACAAGCCATAGCATGGCCAAAGTTTTCCAAGTAAATTGCTCACACCAATTTCTAAAAATGTGTCAGTACTGTCACCGTCCACAAGAACTTTCGGTCGGTAGTCAATTATTTCTGCTGCTGCTGCGTGTTATTTTTTGCTTTTAAATCCACACTGCACTATCACTGGGTTAACTTTTGGCAGTCGACGACGTTTGATTATGTTTGCACAGTGCTGGAATCCCAGGACACGCCCATATTGAATTCCAGACTTATTGCTTTTGGCTAATAGGGCAGTGGTAGTGGTTGTGGCAGATACCCGGGTATTGCTTGCACTTGGATGTTATTAGCTTCTCTGATGAATGTGGGCTACGTAAATATAAATTGGAAGAATCTTCAAAGGCAAGGCGAAAGGGTTGAAAGAGATTCGTCCTTTTACAACTTCTCACTTTGGATTTTCATTTCATTAGCTGATCTCTCATTGGTTTAGGGACGTACAGAAGAACAAAACACTTTTCATCTGTTTACTCAAGAATGACGAAGACGCAGACCACTGTACTGTGTTTTGGCCTGTCAAGACTCAAAGCAGAACAAAGAAAGTTTAAACTCAAAATTTGAATTTCCCTCTTTTGGTTTTTTAGCACAAGACAAGACGAGACGAATTTTAAAACAGTCTTATGACAAATTTCGTTTTATCTTTGGTTTATATTTTACGTTACGTATGTGTATGATTATCCAAAATTCGGAGACGACAGCGAACAACCTTCTTCTTCGACTCCGACTCAACGACTGAAGAGAAATTCTGGATTTTCAACCGGGTAGAATGGTTAGGGCTTATTGTCCTATCTCACAACCCAGGCGCAGGGTACAACGTACAACGTACAAGAATTTTGGGTTGGTTCAACTTTTCTGTACTGACTGAGCTTGAGCCTGACTATACTGAGAATGAGAATTCACGTCCAGAGCCAGGCCAGAACTACTGGAGTCGGGTCTGGTCTGGAGTTTCTTTTACTTAACATGGCATGGTAGTGGTAGTATTATGCTTTAGCGTTATTCTTATTACCCGGCTTTTCGCCTTTCGTCTCTCAGAAAACCGCAACGCAATACGCAGTGTATTTTGACTAAGTACTTGCTGAAAGAACCGACTTAACAAGGGATTAGAGCAAATTCCATAGAAAAAGAATGTCTACACTACTCAACAAGAAAGATACGAGACTAATAGAAGTCCACGAGGTATCATTTTAAAGTGATAACTAAATTTTATGTTACCGGTTTTGGATTCTAGCTATTTCTTGTAATAGGGTGGATGTAATTAATTTGTAATGTGATCAAATAAAGATTAGATATTTTAACATCAATTTTTACAAAATTTGTTAACATTTCTCTACGTTTAAAATATTGTTCTAAATTCGAAAGCTTCGTTTCAAAATGTTATCACCTTGTAAATGCTAGTGAAATGG